>JAQJVL010006614.1:0-28058 GCA_035578905.1 Stictocephala bisonia | reverse complement strand
TGGAAACAACCCAAAAATAGCCCTTTTGATTTACCCAATGATGCTTCAAGTGTAGTAAAGCGTTGCATCAAAGTTGTTGATGGTACTGGGCGTAATGTAACGTTTGATAATTTTTTTACTTCGATATCTCTTGCAAATGACCTCTACGCCAACCACAAATTGACAGTAGTTGGAACACTTCGTAAAAACAAACGTGAAATACCAGAAGAGCTTCTTGATATTTCAGAAAGGCAAAAATGTTCATCCCTTTTTGCTTTCTCAAGACCACCTAACTTCTGCTCTATGGTGTCTTATATTCCGGACAAAAAAGAAAAAAAACTTGTTCTATTACTATCTACACTCCATGATAACGATCAAATTGATGAAAACAGTGGAGATGCTCTAAAGCCAGAAATGATAACTTACTACAACGCTACAAAAAGTGGTGTAGACGTTGTAGACAGGCTGAAAACAGAATACTGTGTTTCTCGTATAAGCCGAAGATGGCCGTTCACTGTTTTCAACGGCATGTTAAATGTGGGTGCAATCAATGCTTGCGTAATTTTTAGAGAAAACACTAATTCTAACATATCAAGACGTGTCTTTTTGATGGAATTAGGTAAAAAATTGATCAAAAATCACCTGCTCAGACGAGTCCAAATAAAAACATTTACTATAGCTACTCAACAAAAAATTAAAAACTGTCTCGGCAATGTAGGAATACCAGCAGTTGAAAATCAGCATCATGAAGGAGATGGTAAACCCCCAAAATGCAAGTACTGTCCCAAAAAAAAGAACAGGTATACAACCAACAAGTGCAGTGAATGCAAGGGGCCGGTTTGTAAAGAGCACATTCACTCAACAGTTTTTATTTGTAACAAATGTTTCAATAAGGACAATGAGTAATAAAGGATAAAGTCATAAACATGTTTTTACCAATGTATTTTTTCTTTTTATAATAATAATGTGGAATTAATGTTAATGTAAAATTGTGTTTTTAATGCTCCTGTACCTTAAATATTACTAACTTTATTATCAAGTAACAAAGTAAATAATAATAAAAAAGTTAATGTCTAAAGAATCCTAAAAAGCCTATGAAAAAGCAACTTTTTAATTTTTTGCTTTGGAATAAAAAATATTATCAAGTGTTAATTGATAAAAATATAAGTTTAATATATATACTATGATAACACGTTATACAATTTAAAATTATATATCAATATAACATTAAAAAGTATCTCTACACGCGACTAACAGCGTGATATTTTTAGACGCGACTAAAGGCGGGTTAAAAGCAAATGAAATGTTTTGTAAGGTTATGCAGATCAACTAATGGATATATCAATTCCCTTTTTTAAATTTCTTCTAAATTCTGTAATTACAAAAAATACTTTTTATATTCTAAACAGACACTTTAACATTTACATGAATGTAATTGATATCTTCAGTCTACTAGTCCAGTGATGTAGTCAACACATGGTCACCCTAATGATCCCAATCTAACATTTTTTGAAATGCTGGACTTCCAAAAATTGAGTCTGCCAGTCTGTTGTTGGGTGGCAGAAGAGTTCCAACAGATTTCTAACACGTGTCTTGTACTGCTTGACAGTGCAAGCTTAACTAAATTTGGTATTTGACACCAAAATCCTTGAAGTATATTTTTGAATGGTATAGGAGTATTTTAGAGTAACAAACAGAAGTTACAGCATCAACTGAAAAGTAAACATTTATTTAATAAATAAAAAAGTAATTTTTGTAGAAATAAGATTGAATTCTGTGCATTAATGAGTTTCATTAAGTAGTATGCAAGGAGGTTTTCAAACGGCAATGAGAAAAAGCTTTCATTCCAAAAATTACCTCACTTTTACTTGGTCAACTCCATTTCAATTTGATGTTGAAACTTTTAGATTGTGCGATTGGCTCTGTCTAGATCAATGCCATATCAATTGTTGACTTTTGTCTCTTATAGTAGGACAGTTGAAGACTCCAAGATTACTATATATGTTATTGTCATGGGTTGGAGAAAATGTTAGTGATTCTGGATAGCATTCTCTGGTTATAATTTATCTGTAAAGTAACATGGAAAAAGAAATGTTGTCCGTATGAGAACAAATTGTATACTGTCTGAAAGCTTATGATTTTATTTGTGTGCTGGAATCAGACAACTGAGCTTGGTAAGGAACATACAAAATAATTTTACATAGAGGTAGCTTAACAGCTTATTCATTGAGTTTGGAAAACTTTTTTGAAAATTGTAAAAATTATGATAAAGGACAAAACAAGATATTCTGGTAAAGAAGTTGAACAACATCCTTTACAAATTCCCGATATCAATAAACTGGACCATCATGGACCACCATGTCACAACACCACCAATACATATTCTAATAAATCTGTACAAATTGTTAACTTAAAAATTTTTCAGGTTTTAATGTAGGTTGATGATAATTTAAATTCATTTCAACAAACATAACGTATTCACAATCATAATTATATAAATAGAATTAATCTGGATATTCCGCATCATAGGCTTGCTCTCACAAGCAAGTCCTATAAAATTAATAGCATAACATTTTTTAATAGGCTCCCCGAGACGGCTTGGACTATACCAACAATAAATTCAAAACCGTAATTTATAACTGGCAACTCAATATAATCCGTATTATTCTATCGCTGAGTTTTTATTTTATTTTATTTATTTTATTTTATTTATTTATTCCAACGGTGAACACCATTTTACAATATTTTGACAGTGAGATATACATGCGACAAAGATACAATATTTTACATTAGCATGCTAATAAGTGTTGAAAGATGACTTATGCCATCAAGCTAGACTTGATAATAACTTGCATAAATATTAAACAACAACTATGTACAACATTGATGAATACGGTACTTAAATAAATTAGACATGGCAATAATGTGTGGTTATATATGTACATTGATGGCAACATGCAATTTGTGTGCAAAGTGCAATGAACATTTAAAAGACCAACAGTCTTTTAGTTAGATTGATTGATTATGTATGTAAATATGAACGTTGATAAATAGATTTAGAATTAGATAACAAAGATATATAAATGATGATTATAGAAGGTAACAGCAATAAACTACGATAAAAGAAACAACAACAATAATATCAAGTAACAATATACTACGATAGATGGTAACAATAATATATAGGTAACAACAATAAACTACAGTAAAAATAAAAATATGATATGCTATGACACAGTAATTATCAGATAACAAGATAAAGTAACAGGTAACAGACAGAACGAGACAATATACTTCCCCCTCCCGACAATGTGGTTGTGACCCTCTAGAGGCGCCACCAAGAAACACAACACTGCTAACACAAACACTATGGGCAAGGAGCTTCAGAAGAGTAGCCTCTGGACATCTCGCTTGAATGATTCTGGCGATGGTCCAAAGAAATCTAGCCGAGAGTAGACGTCTTCTCTGGTTCTCAGAAGTCTCGAGATTCCGTGGTTAAGAGTGTAGTTGGTCGGCTGGTATCTCCTTGTGAAGACTGTCCTGGATCTGGTACCCCTGGGAATTGTTAGGTCAATATTGGTCAAAAGTTCAGCACAATCGATGATCCCATTCACCAGTTTGTAAAGGAAGATGATATCACAGACCCGACGTCTCACCGGCAGCGGCTGTATGTCAAACTGCAATTCTAGAGCTGTTACTGGTACTTGTAAGAAGGGGAAACCAAGTTTGAGGCCTAACAGTCTGAGGAAACGTGTTTGGATTCTGTTTAGGATGTCCATGTGGCCTACTTGGTAAGGAGACCAAATGATGGAACAGTACTCTAGTATCGGACGTGCAAGTGATTTGTAGAGGATGACTAAGGTCGAAGGTGATTTAAGGGGCCTTGTAGAGCGGTATATAAAACCCAGTAGAGAGGAGACTCTAGAAGAAATGTACACCAGATGGTCGAGTGGGCAAAGAGAGGGAGTAGTAATCACACCCAGATCCTTGATTCTCTGGATAACACCAAGACTGCTTCCGTCAATGCAATAGTCATACTCTTGCACCACATCACTACGACTGAAGAACATAACCACACATTTCGAGATGTTGAGTTCCATAGCATTCGACTTACACCAGTTGCTAATGTTGTTGAGTGAGTGTTGGAGTTCTTCTTGGTTTTGTGTCGAAGTGATTTTGTTGAAGACCTTGATATCGTCAGCAAACAGAAGGAACCTTGTTGTGATAGAATTGCAGATGTCATTGACGAACAAGTTGAACAGCAGCGGGTTATATTTAGAATCTGACTTAAATATAACCCTTTGAAGTACCGGTACAGTTTGTTTTTGTTATAGAATTTAAATATATAAAACATTAAATTTATTATAAAGTTATTACCATAGACCTTCTATTATACCTTCTAACATAGGTATAATAGAAGGTCTATGTTATTACTAAGCAAAGTTTATGAAATGCTACTGCCTTAAGAACTTATTTATAATAAGTCTATAGATATGGCTTCTATTATATTTCTATTAGTATAATAGCATCAGCTGTTCTATACAAGAGAAAAGTACTTGATTTCCATTATGTGATTTTTAAAATAATGTTATTATTTTATTGAGTTTTATTAATAAATTTATTTATCTCGGCTTTTGTTACATATGATTATATCGGACCTTGTCTTCGTGTTTAACTCAGAGTTACAGTACAATTATTCTCTTTCTACTCGAAAAAAACCAAACGTGGTTAGTCTGTGTGTCCCGATTTGTCTTTGTGTTTCTTGTTCCATTCCGTCATTTCTCCCTCTCTAATTCATGTTTGATGTCGGTTTCGGTATTTGTTTGGCGTAACTGACTGTAGAATTATTTATTTAAAACTTGAATATACTAATAATTCAAAGCTTGTCTGTATTGCGGTTCGTTTATATGTTATATTTCGAGAATTTGATCTAATAGTTTGTACAAACTATTCATTTGGAAGTGGATTTTACGTTTGCTTATTTTCTAGTTTTATCATTGACGTTTAGCCTAGGTTTAGGTTCCTAGCTTTCATTTCCCACAAAAAATGTAAGTTAATAATCTTTATTATTACATTTAGTATTAATAATGTATTGCTGTAAGAATCTGATTTGATTTTAAATATTTGTTTCTTCTATTTAAAAAGCCCCAGGGCTATTATCTATGAAGCCTGTAAGATTTTTGTTGGACAATCTAGGTTTGAGTTGACCAAACAGATTTAACCCTCGAACTGGCGGTCATATTTCTCTGTGGTGGCGGCCGTTTTTAGGCGTTTTGCAAGGGTTTTTTTAAAAAATCACTAAAAATACAAATATTATCCAAATGAGGTAATTGTACTACCATTGAATTCACTAAGACCCATATAATATTTATGTTTAGCAAGTAAAAGCCCCATATCCAAAAAAGGTTTTTTTTTACACTCAAATAATTTTTTTTTTTAGTTTCAGTTTACAAAGTGGGGAGACCATGATGTAAACTCATAATAATAAAAAAGTAAGAAAAAATCCCAGATACCCAAAAGTTTCCAAATTTTGTCTAGTTTTCAAAAATATAATATTTATTAGGATTACAACCATAAATGAAGCCTTCAGAATCATAAAACGTCACAAGCGCACAAAACGCAAATTTCAATTTATAGCACAACTATGTATACTAATAATAAATACATAATGATGTGAAGAAAATGAATATGCTGTTTACTTCTTATTTAGAGATACGATGTGAACCTTCAAGAAATGTGAAAAAAAACTTGAAACTGTTTATATAGGCTATGAAAAACATTATTTATATATATATATATATATATATATATATATATATATATATATTTACAAGCGGTGATCCTACATAGGTTTAGGATATACCTGTCAAGGTAGTCGAATGACATTATAAAACTATCAAATCATACAATAAAATAATATATACAAAACGTAAACTATAAAACTAAACACTACACAACCTAAAACAGTAAAAACTAACGTATTAGAATCACTAACAATGTATAGCCAACAATTAATAGATGTGAGGTGACACACCGACCGACTCAGATAGAGCGTCTGAGATCTCAGCTGTTTGGCTATCGATGTTTTTACTATGGTGCTGTGTTACTCATTGGTATTCCAAAGGCATCAAAGATACTAAAAATAAAGTTTGACTCTCGCTGTACACGGTGATATGATATATAATGCAACTGAATAATATTTACCTAAAATTAAAGCGCTTGGAAAAAAACGATGTTTTAAACGTCGATTTTCGACGATTGCCACTTCACAAACAACTTTTGAACGTCGATAATCGATGTTTGCCAGTTTTAGGGTTAAATAGGTGAACCTAGTCTGCCCAATAAAGATAATTTGAAACTTGTAAGTTTACACATAGTTCCAAATGATAAGATTGGCAATGAACTTAACCAAACAAAATAGGCCTAGTAGAAACCTTAAATTTGGCTTGTACCTACTTGAATGTAGGGAGTCATAAACCTATTATTATTTGGACAGCCTAGGTATAATTAAACTTAACCCTAGAAAGCTAACGTTCTAAAAAAGTTACGTAAAGGCTAACGTATCGTAAAAATTACGACGCAAATTCAGAAATTCATAAAAAATTTTATTTTACAAAATAACAAGTTTTATCATATCAAAAGTATTACAGTACATATTAAAAGAACTTTCAAGGCTTCATTTTGGTTTAAAGTTTTTCTACGCAGTCCACACAGCACTTTCCCCGATGCTCTGCGCAGATTGCCTTGGCGCAGCGGCAGCAGTACACTGATGCATTTGGCTGATGGACATATTCCACAGATTATTCTTCGGTTGTTTTCAGGAAGGTTCAGGTTAGCTCTTTGAATTGGTTCCTTCAGTATATCACTAATTGATTCCTGGAGTTTGCGTGATAAGTTTGGGTATATTTTTCTCTGCTGAAGCCAAGGTTTTATCAATTTATAGTGAATATCCATTGCAAAATTCCTTCTTGACAGTGGTTTTAGACCTTTTTTTCACCATGTTACTTGTGTATATCACATATGAGTTCACCAACATAATGTTAATCATACCGTAAAATACACATAATGGCCATCTCCTGGTCTTTCGGCTGCATGACATTTGATGGCATATCTGATCCAAGGTATCTACTGAACCTTTGGTCGCATTATAAGTTTCAATAATTAGTGGTTTCTTTGAATTTTGGTCAATTGATGGCATTTCATGACAAGTTGATAATAGCAATACTACTTTTGAGGGTTTTACCTTGTATGAAACCATTGTTTTCATACCATCAAAACAAAACAAGCTGGTCTTAGTTTTTCTTTTTTTTGTAACCAACATTTCTGGAGGGATTTCTCTTTTATTTTTTCTGAGTGTACCTACGATGGTCAGTTCGTATGGCAGTTCCAATAGTGAAGTGGCAAGGGGCACTGAGGTAAACCAGTTATCCATAGTTATATTTCTTTTGGAGCCATGGCAAGTGGTAGACAACTTTTTTACAAAGAATTCGGCTTGTGGCATACCTTATGTATTCAATTTTCTTCCTGTATAAGGAATAGCATCTATCATAAACTTAGTGGCATTGTCACACATTACAACAAGTTTAAGGCCATATTTATCAGGTTTAGAAGGAATGTACATTCTAAACGAACAGCGTCCTCTAAATGGGAGTAGCTGTTCATCAATTGTCAAAAATGAACCAGGTTTGTATGTACTGCGACAGTTTTGAATAAATAATTCCCAAACATCCCTAATGGGAGCAAAATTATCTAATTTTCTTCTCTCAGCTCTGTTTTCATTTGCATCAAAACGTAAACAGTCTAACAGGAAATCAAAATGGTCACAAGACATAGCGGCATGATATCTCTGGCCGCTGATTTCTGGATTGAACATATCTTGTGACGACAAATGGTTGTCTTTTTGGGCAGCGTAGAGTATTAGTAATCCTAATAATGCATCAAGTTCAATGTTTGATAGCTGGCTAACTGTAGCAGTTTGTCTAGCATAATTAGCACTTTTTACATTAATTTTTGTATTTGTGTGTAAGACAATGATATCTTTCATTTCTTGAGTAAAAAAGTATTGCACACGTCATTTGGTTCAATTTTATCTGAAACAATGGCAGTAGGGCCTGGTCTAATATGAATAATATTTCGAGCAGCAGTTAAGTTCTGTTAGTGATTGTTGGCTTATTTGTCCACCTGTGTCCATTTTTACCCCTTAGACTAACATTTTTACTTATAACTATATAAGGATCAGATATGTTAGTAGTGGAGCTTTGGGATTGAGCATCATCGCTTATGGAGGCCTGTGAAATGTAAGAAGATGCACTCGTACCTGGTTCAATTATTATATTCGTAGATGTTGAAGGCTGTGGAGACAGAGGGGCTAATGTTTCACGTTGAGCTGAAGATCTATCAACAGTCGGTGGAGTTGTCTTGATCCTTTTACTTGGCTGGGTTGGTTCATCATCTGAACTGAACGGTAAAAGTTCATCGTCAGGCAAATATGATAGATCGGCGTCGGTATCGTCGCTGTCTATATCAAACTGACGTTCCACTACATCAACTTCATCGATGTCACTATCCTGGCTCTCATGTTCACTCAAACTATCGTCTTCATTCAAATATTTAAAAATTTGATCGGTCTGACGCAAAGTTTCTTGATCCATTGTTTGTAAATATAATACACAAGTCCAGTTTATATTACATACCTATATACACTCTGTATACACTAATAATAAATAAAAAGAATCAACAATGTACAACTACTATTTACAACACTTAAAAAAATAATATATGCATGAAAGCTAACGTATCGTATATATTACGAGGCACACACGAAAACAACCACTTTGACAGATAGGAAGCGACTGAAACAAAGTCCCTCCCCCTTCCCTGGACGGACGAGTCCATTCGTTGCGTGCAAAGGGGTGTTATGTGAAAAAGTCAAAATTAGAGTCGTAATATTTACGATACATTAGCTTTCTAGGGTTAAGAAATGTATTTTCTGTTAACATTTCAAATATTTGATGTTATTGTATATAAATTGCAGCCTTGGTAAATATTCAAGTTTACCAAGCAAACTATATGTGAATACTGATGTATATATAGATAGTATTTAACAAGTTTAGTAGGCCTAGGCCTACATCCTGCAAAAGTAATTTTTTAAAATTTGAGATTAGGCCTATGATCTCATCAAAAAAAAAAAAAAAAAAAAAGAAAAAGAAACTAAACAATTAAATTGAAATATTTAGTTGATTTCCATAACACTAGTTTATGTCAGGATTATTATAGCTATTACAATTAATTAACTCATGATCAGGAAAATTTCTATAGTTTTCATTTTTTTGAATTTCGATAGTCAAGTTTTTCTGTGGAGGGAAAGCCGATTTGTAGGCCAGGCACCTGAATTCAACCATTCAGTTGATAAAAGTCAATGTGTTTCTTTTTCACCTGCTCACGTTGTAAAATATAATGTGTCAACCTTTTTGCAGAGTTATATCTCGGCTGGTCATAATTCAGTGTCAGAGTGCAGTAGGACAATGATTATAATTTATTTGTACAGGCCTATGAGTCACCAGGCTTTATGTTATAAGTTAATGCCTCACTTCATTTGAATCAGTCAATTAGGAACAAATTAACAGATGAGTAACTTTTAACCCTTTGAGGACGACAGGCCGATCTGACGGTCTATCACGTTTTTCGGCCGAGGACTAGCGGGACTAGATGTGTCTGCCCGTGACATTTTTGCTGTTGAGGACGATGGGCCGATCCGATAGCCTGCCAGGACGCGCTTAGTTATTGTCGTGTAATTATTTTCGTAGTCATCAAAAACACTTTGTATGAATCTAAAACTGTTCTAAATGAGTTGATATAAGTGTGTAAACCATTAATATATATATATATATATATATATATATATATATATATATATATATCAGTTATCTTTACCGAATTAATAATGACGTAAAATATCGTTACTCTTAGGAATGAATCAGCTGATCGTACATGTTGACGACAATTGAGAACTGTCAGTAAAGTTGTGTTGTGAGTCAACGTTATTTACTGGTGTTGTTTTAGTTCACTTTAGTTATTTATCAATGTTTAGTTTTGTAATATAATTAGTTTATATAGTGTTATTACTTGAGTTTCATTTGATCATATGTAATAATGGATCGCGATAGATTACGAACTAGTGAATTGGATAGATGCCTTTATGAAACTGACTCAGAATATGTAAATGATTCTTCTGGAGATTTATATGACGACGATACTGACAATGACCCTAATTACGATCCCCTTGGACCTTCAACTTCGACTCGTTTCAATAACGCCACTGTATTGAGTAACAATGATTCATCATCAGACAGTGATGCATCCAGACCAGTTTCTCCTAGGCCTAGGTTAGGTCATAGGCCTACTCCAGCCAAGCGAGATAGAACTAATGTAGGCCTACCTGTTTCAAGGCAAGTACTTAGTAGTAACTGTGATAGTGATGAAAATGAATCTGATAACATTGTTTGGAAAGCTATCAATGAAAGTGACCCTCAAAATAACAATCACAGTTTTGTATATTCAGAAGATCCTGGCCCAAAACATATTCCAAGTAACACAACTTCTCCATTTGATTTTTTAACTCGTTCTTTACTTTAGAATTACTACAAATCATGGCAAAAGAAACCAATAGGTATGTGGAACAGGTCATTACACAAAAGATTAATTCTTTCTCTCCTAGAAGTAAATTTATGTCATGGTTGCCTGTTACAGTTTCTGAAATCCGAGCCTTTATTATTGTAATTTTAAACATGGGTTTGAATCCTAATTTAAGTTTGAAGTGTTATTAGTCAAAATTTCGGTCACAAAGAATGACATGGTTTAGCGAGATGTTTTCTAGAAACAAGTTTGAATGCATACTTTCTTTCTTTCATTTGGTTGATAATACTAACTTGCCGAAACCTGGTCAACCTGGATATGACCCTTGCTCAAAATTCCAACCAATTGTTGATCATTGCAATACTATGTTTCAGCGATATTATGTTCCTAAAAAACAAATTTCAATTGATGAAAGTATGATAGGCCTAAAAAATCACACAAGCTTGATGCAATACCTTCCTAACAAGCATCATCACAGGTGGGGAATCAAAGTCTGGGTATTGTGTGATGCCCACATAGGCATATAGCAATCTGACGTAGACCACCAAGTGCTCAAAAGACATCGACCATGACTCGGGTGGACATCCAAATAAATCATTATAATATTTATAAATCAAAACACTGAAATGAAGGATTGTCAAAATGTTAAACACACTAAAGAAAAGTAATACACATACAGTGGTAATGACCCACTCGCCCACCCATACACATACAGTGGTATTTTTCAAACATCTATGACATCATTTTGCTACAAAGGGGCTAAAGGCGACGAAGATAAAACTGAGCAGAAGCTATATAGACTTGGATTTACAGTTGTCAAACATCTTTTAACAGCATGTAATTTCCTCAAGAAAGGCTACCATGTTTTCATTGATAAGTTTTGTACAACTGTCAATTTAGCTAAATAGTTATATAAAGAAAAAACCTATGTTACAGGCACGGTACGTCGTGACTGTAAGAACTTGCCTATTCAAGTGAAAGGTAAATTTCAATTAGGTGACAAAAAGTATTTTAAAGCAAAGAAACTATATGCCTTGCATACAGGGAGAAGTTATCTCAAAGGAAACCTGTAGTTCTTATATCTACTGATGGAATAGCTAAAGATGAGACAGTGAACAAAAAAACGCAGAGGGCGAGACATAACCGGAATGAAGCCAAGTATCATTGCTAATTATAATAAATTCATGGGCGGTATTGACTCATACGATATGATGCTATACTGTTACTTGAACGAGCGTAGGCAAATGAAATATTGGAAAAAAGTTGTTTTTAATTTCATTTCAAGGATGATTTTAAATGCCTACATCCTTTATAAGGAAACATGTAAGAAGAAAAATCTGAAACCTTGCAGCCATTACTAGTTCATTGTTGAAATAATTGAATCAGTAGCACAAAGTTGGATCCAGGAAAATGCAAGAGGTACCGCTAACGGCGGTGGTGATAATGAGTTAATGGGATCTGGTTTAGAAAAACTGCCTGAAAAAAAAGAAATAACATGCTTTGTGTGTTCCAAAAGAGGAACTGCCCAAGGGCGTGACAGAAAGCGGTCCAGGACTGTTTGCGTAAAATGCAAAGAGGGGTGTCATCCGTTGTGTTTGGCGCGCCACAGATGCAAAACCTAAGTGTATAGCAGTCAAGTAAAAATTGTAAGTACAGTAGAACTTCGATTAACCATGACTCGTTTATCCGTCAGTCTCTGTTAACCGTCAGGGGTAAAATTTAAAATAGCGATTTTAAATACTGTGCCACGAAGCAACTGCGCGAATACACACAAATGTCCTTTGCCGTCCGGTAGCAACTGCACGTCTATTGCCGCCCGGTAGCGACTGTACTGGAGGCGTGGTCAACTGGTCACCCCCCTCCCACTGTCACCACACCACTACTCTAGCCATCGCCCATCAGTGTGGCAGTAGCTGTTGTAGTGTTTGTGTCGTAACGTTCTAGACGTAGTGTGTGTATTGTCTGTTTCGCGAGTTTTACTGTAGTGTGACCTACTGTACTGTTAAAGATTTTATTTGTTAAGTTTGTTATTAAACCATAAATTATGTCTGAAAAACGTAAACGGGTTGTGCTTGTGCTTGAGCAAAAACTTGAAATTATCAAACGTTTGAAGAAGGGAGAGACAGCGACTAGCTTAGCTCAGGTTTATGGAGTTGGTAGAACAACAGTTAATGATTTGAAACGTGATTCTGAAAAAATTGAGCAACATGTTTCAAAAATGCTTGACGTGAAAGATAGGAAAACAATGAAACAAGCCAAATTCGATCAGTTAGACGATGCAATGTATGAATGGTTTGTCCAAGCTAGGTGTCAGGGCATACCCCTCTCCGGCCCCATAGTAATGGCCAAAGCATCAGAGATGAACAAGAAACTACAAAATGGTGACCCAAATTTTAAAGCTAGTGTAGGCTGGCTAGATAAATTTAAATCTTGTCATGGTATTCGTCAACTGGATATTAGTGGAGAGAAGTTGAGTGCGAACAGTGCAGTTGTGGAAGAATTCAGAGATGATTTTTTACGGCAAATTTCGAATTTGGGCTTGGTTAGAGAACAAGTGTACAATTGTGACGAGACTGGCCTAAATTGGAAAGGTTTACCTCAAAAAACATTGGCGTCCATCTCAGAGAAAACCGCCCCAGGATTTAAAATGCAAAAGGATCGCATAACCGTTATGGTTTGTGCAAATGCATCAGGTGAGCACCGATTGCCTTTGCTTGTGATAGGTAAATCCAAAAAGCCACGTGCGTTCAAAAATGTAAATTTAAATGCTTTACCAGTGAACTACTACGCACAGAAGAGCGCTTGGATGGACAAAATCATATTTTATGAATGGTTTCATAAAATCTTTGTGCCGCAAGTAAAGGCTCATCTTGCAAGAAAGCAGCTGCCTCAGGAAGCGTTACTCCTTTTAGACAACGCACCGACGCATCCCCTTGCCGGTCTACAAAGTGATGACGGCAAGATAAAATGTCTCTTTCGACCAGCAAACACTACCCCTCTAATTCAACCCATGGACCAGGGGATGATAGAGAATTTGAAACGCCGTTACAGAAAAGCCTTTAGTGAAAGCGTCCTATCAACTGATGACAGCATGAGTGTTAAAGAGTTTTGGAGGAACTACACAATAAAAGATGCAATCTACAACATTGCAAGCTCATGGGATGATCTCACGGTATCAAATCTGAAGAATGGTTGGAATAAATTGTGGCGTGAACCTACTGCTAATGTTCCTGAAGAAACTCAAAGCGTCAGTGTGGATGAAATTGTTGAACTGTGTAATAGTGGGAGGCAAAATGAAAATCTAACAGCAGATGAAATTACAGACTGGTTGGAATGTGATCAATTGGATGGTGGCTTTCAAATGCTGAATGATGAAGAAATTATTTCTAGAGTGACTCATGACGAAGAAGAAACAAATGAAGACGATGATGAAGACTTAAGTCAGGAGCCAAAACCTACAACAAGCCACTCAGAAGTAGAAACAATGCTGACAAAATGTATAGATTGGTTCGAGCTGCAAGAGGAAGCTAATGCCACTCAGCTTCTACTTCTCCGCAAGATTCGTAGCATTGCCGCTAAAAAAGCTAGAGCTTCTAAAAAACAGAAGAAGATGACTGACTTTTTTAAGGCTTAGGCCAATTTTTACATACAGGTGCTGTATTGTAAAATTGTTAACAGTACTGCATACATTAATTACAAATTTTGACAAAGTATAAAAATATAATGTTGTACTGTATATTTTTTGTAATACATACTATAGGCCATACTGTATTATTTTTTGTGCAATACAAACTTCTTTATTATTCATTGTAAATGTTTTAATTTATATTTTTATTCCTTTTTCCACCTTAAAATATAGTTTTTTAATGAGTTTACTACATAAAACGTACCATTTTGGTCATTTTAAAGACGATTTTCTGTTATCCGTCTATTATATTATCCGTCACCGTCCCGGTCCCGACAGTGACGGTTAATAGAAGTTCTACTGTATGTAAATATGTTAAAATTTGATTTTTGTATGGACTGGACTAATTTTTATGCAGTTTTGGATAACCATGACACTGTAAGTACAACAAATTTTGTATGTAATATTATTATACTTTTGTCTCATTTTTATTAGGGTTTTTTGCGTATGACTAAATTCTGTAAATTAGCTCTAACTTTTTTTATTATTATTATATTTTGATAAAATTTGCTACACATGTTCATTTTTAAATTCTAAAAAAAATGAAAAGGGTTCCCACACTTAAAATGTTTCAAGTTTATGCTCCAGGGGAAGCCAAACTTGAAATTTAATTTGTAATTTTTGTATATATAATCTCAAACATAATATACTATACATGACACTAACCCACTGTAATATTTTTTTTCTATGAAGTGTAAGTATTTTTAAAGATTTTAGTGGAAAAATTATTTAAATATCTTATATATTACTATAGTTACAAAATTTTCTCTGAATGTCTGCAAAATCGCATATTTGAGCGCAGTCTTTTTCACATACAACTTTTCAAAAGTAATAAAAAAATTTTTTGCACAGACAGAAAAATGTTCAAAAATTGTACGGTCCTCAAAGGGTTAAAGTGTTCTTAAAGTCACTTCAGTTACAGTTGTTAAGTGTGCATACGAAGTCGTTAACCACTGGTTCCCCTCCAGAGTCAATACTATTTGCTAAATTTTTTCCCACATTCGCAAAAAATGAGTTAAAGTCGTTGGCAAATTTCTTGATTATAGTAGGATTATGTTTGAAAGGTAAACACTTATTAATGGGAAAACCCTATTTATTTGTTGTACTTCCCACTAAGTCGTTAAAAATGTTCCAAGATACTTTGAAATTATTATTAGCCTGAACTATACGTTGTCTATAATATTCTTTTTTCGCGTGTTTAATTGATCTACTCAAATTTTGACTTAAATTATGAAATTTATCTCTTAGTTATACATTAAAAGGTTGCCTTTTAACCCATTGGCTTACTTTCACGGAACCATTCTGTGATGACGTTGCATGGTCCATTTAGGCCATCACGGAACTGTTCCGTAATAGTGACATAATATTTTGTTATTGTTGTAATGAATTTCGTATTGAAGTTACTGTAATCAAATGGGCACAAATTGTTAGTCAAATGTTGTACTTTGCAATACAAATAAAATATACAGTAAAACTAGGTATCAATTATTTTATAAACTAGTTTAAAATCGTAAAGATTTTTTCAAACACCATTTCGTAGCGGTAAAACCTAATTTGATAAGAGTTAACAAATGATATAACTAAGTGTTCTCTGAAAGCAGTTTAGTATTTATATTAGCAGTAATGTATTTGTATTTGACTCTGGTAGTCCGAGATAAGACTAATCATACCTGGTTTATTTCTCAGCTGATGAAAAAAATAACAAAGTTTGTTTTGTAGTTGTAGGTTGTTACTATTTGTGTTTTGATGTGTGATATTGTTGTTTCTTAGATGAAAGTTTATCAAATTGTTGTTTTATTTTAGTTATGTAAGTAAAACATGGCTAGGAGAAACAATTTTGACTCTATATTTTCAAGTGAAATAGATCGTGTTTTAGACGAAGGTGACTACGATTTTGATAAAGACGTGAATGGAATGAAGGTGCTCATTTAATAGGATTTTCAAGTCCCAAGTAGTACCGAAATAATAGGTAGGCCAATGGGTTAAGTACTTTACTCATCTTATCTCTTGAGCGAATCAACCTGATAAGTTCAGGTGAGATCCATGATTTAAGCTTTTTCAATCTCTTTGTAGTATACCTCATAAAGAAAACTCGAAGTTTATGAAATTTCAATCACGCTTACATCAGAACTTACATTAAAATATGTTTCATAATACAGGATGTCCCAAAAGTGAAGTTTCAAACTTCGAAAAACGGTTATATAGGTAATATTGAACTCACCCGCCCACTCATACACATACATTGGTATAGACCCACCCAACCACCCATACATGTACAGTGGTATTGACCCACCCACCTACCCATACAATTACAATAGTATTCCTTGGTTTTTTAGAACTAGAGATTGAGGTCTTGACTAATTCTGTAAAACTAACTGAGCGCAGGTCAACATCAATGTAGCTAGATACAGGAGTCCAGTTGATTTTAACTAAGTTTTGTGCCAGCAGTATATAATCAGTGTGGGTACTTATAGAGTCGTCATGTATGTCAGGAACAGTTGTGTGTAGATTATTGGAAAAGATAAGTGCTGTACTGTAGTAGTCAGTAATGCTAGTCTGGAACACTGCTGTTTGTATTCTTTCTACATTGTTAATCCTCACAAATATATGGTCCAGACAAGACATGCTGTAATCTGTAGTTCTAGTAGGTTTTTCGATGAACTGAACAAGTCCCACTCCCAGTAAACTATTAAAATAGTTGCTAGTAATTGAATTGTCTCGTAGTAAGTCTATATTTATGTTGCCTATCAGTATGCACATTTTGTTTAAGTCAAGACAGTTGTAGTAATTTTCAAGTGCAGTTGTAAATAAATAAGGGTCACTATCATGAGTCCTGTACAAAGCAAGTAAATTATAAGTATTGTTTGAGTGAACAAAGTTTAACTTGAGTCCGTACACATGTACAAGTGTTACTTGTGCAGCTGTCACAGACAAACGTTTATTAACTAATATGACTATTCTATCACACTTATTACGCAAATGCTCTGAAACCATAACATAAAAACCCTCAACGTAAACTAAATCCTCTCCACCCTTCAACCAACACTCTGACATAATAATTAAATCTAGACTTGAAATAAAAGGATTTAAATACAATATAAGATCGTCGAAGTTTTGTGAAAAACTTCTTATTTTTGTATGAAATATTTTAAGACCACCTCCACTGTTATCTTGAGGTTAAGTGTAAGAGAGGACCTAATGATCCTAACTTTGCCTCACAAAATAAAACTTTTTTCATTTCATTTCATCTTTATTCTCATTAAAAAGTGAGTATTTGTCTAACATGTCAAGCTCTAAAAAAAATGAAATCATGTTGTTATTTTTGATGTTGTCCTCGTTCGCCTTTATTCAAACTCAGCCCACAACAACCCAATCTGCCCATTTACGATGTAAAGCCATTAAAACATACTTTAATTATAAAACAAAATATGTACATTTATGCAGATTCCTAATACTGTAATGAAATAAAAGTACTAAGTTAAGTATTGGACACTCAGTAAAACAATACTATTAACACTAATTTGCTTTATATTGAAATAGATTATGAAATAAAAATATTATAACAAATAAAACAATAAAAATACACTTAAATAACGTGATTCATTAAGTTCAATCTACAGCTCATTGTTAAAATAACTGAAGAAAAGAACTTAACATAAAAACTTCAATTATTTAATCTTATGTCAATTAACAAATGTATATATATTATCACTAAACTATATAAGATTAAAAAAGGACATTCAAATTATTAAAATGGTAGGTCTTTAAAAACAATGACAACAATTTATAAGTGGAAAAATCACATGAACCATATGTACAAAATGATAATTTATCTAACAAAAATTTTAATTAAAAACCCTATATATTTTCTTATTAGTGCAACTTAGGTCATTGTATATAACTTACGACTGTATGCAGTAATTATAAAATATTGTGTTTCTGGATATTATACATAGTAAAGTAAATGGATATGTTAATAAAAATAAAATAAATACAAACAATAATAATAATTGTAGATAATCAATAAAACTAAGTTAGCTAGAACTGTTGTTTGTAATTTATTATAGTATAGTAAATAATATGTACACTAAAATAAATTTATTATGGTATAGTAAATAATACGTGCACTATAATATATTTATTATGGTATAGTAAATAATACGTACACTATAATATATTTATTACGGTATAGTAAATAATACGTACACTATAATATATTTATTATGGTATAGTATATAATACGTACACTATAATATATTTATTATGGTATAGTAAATAATACGTACACTATAATATATTTATTATGGTATAGTAAATAATACGTACACTATAATATATTTATTATGGTATAGTAAATAATAAGTACACTATAATATATTTATTATGGTATAGTAAATAATACGTACACTATAATATATTATGGTACAATAAATAATACGTACACTATAATATATTATGGTACAGTAAATAATACATACACTATAATATATTATGGTATAGTAAATAATACGTACACTATAATATATTATGGTATAGTAAATAATATGTACACTATAATATATTATGGTATAATAAATAATACGTACACTATAATATATTATGGTATAGTAAATAATACATACACTATAATATATTATGGTATAGTAAATAATACGTACACTATAATATATTATGGTATAGTAAATAATACGTACACTATATTTTTTAAGAACAATAACTTAAAGTTCCTTCATTGTACCAAAATATAATTAAAAAAATGAAAATGCGTTAAATTATTTATGATTCAAACATTACATGTGCCAGATTGATTTTATTTAAGGATAAGTTAATAATAATAGTAAAATGTTAAAGGTGAAAAATCAATAAAATTATTTTGCTTGAACTGTTGATTGTAATTACTGATTGGTGTAGTAAATAAAA
The DNA here is from genome assembly GCA_035578905.1 of Stictocephala bisonia. Taxonomy (NCBI): domain Eukaryota; kingdom Metazoa; phylum Arthropoda; class Insecta; order Hemiptera; family Membracidae; genus Stictocephala; species Stictocephala bisonia. The sequence goes on along the minus strand of JAQJVL010006614.1, from coordinate 8,839 downwards.
CATATATTTTAAACTATTTAATTTAAAATAAAAGTGAATAATTTGACATAAAATTATTACATCTTAAAAAAATCCGTCATTATACCAATATATAGAAAAAAGAAAATGCTTTCAATAATAAGGGATAAAAAATTTATATGTACTGAATTTATTTTACTTAAAAGGATTAGAGCAACACCATGAAAACATAAGTGGAAAACAAAGAACATAGATGTGTACCTTAAGCACTTTTTTGAGACCTATCACAATCGTATCTGTCCAAGTCCCTAACTTCCAGCACTCGAATCGACTCAGTGTCCTGGGCAGCTGTCGGCTTGATGATCACCTTGCCGTTGATAAAACGCGTGTGATGGATCTGCTTTTCTTTATTCTTGATATAAACTGCCCTAGTGGGATATCAAACTATAGGTATTTATCTCCCAAATCACATTATATCATTGTATTTTGGATGAGACAACGTTTAAGGGCTCTGTTCCCAAATAAAAAATATGCTCCAAAACCCAAAAATAGGTAATGTTAAACTAATATACCCAAGTGGGGTATCAAATTAAAGGTATTCTTGAATTTATTACTAATATAACATCAGATTTTAGAAAAGACTGTGGGCTCCACTGGCCCTAAAACCAAAATTCATGGTCAAATTGGTTAAGAATCCGTAGGCCGATCTCCCTCACAAGGCGAGCTGCCGAGATCCAAAAATGGAACTGAAGCAGAGTGCATTGGTGAGGCTGTGGCCGACATTTCCAACGCGAGGTTGTAGGCTGAGTTCCTGCAAAGGGGCCTTTAACAGAGCACCCTGGTGAGGCCGTAGGCAGAGTTCTAAAATGGGGCAAAAGGCAGAGTTTTTAGGCGAGGCCGAGCTTCTTTCACGAGCCTAGCGAGTGACGGGGTTGGCACGCAAGGCATGCAGGGGTAATCCCTAGTTACTTATAACTATATCCATATATATTTTTTTTCAATAGTATACATATATACAAGTAATGTGGTGCAACTGTTAAGTCAGTGTCTCACTTATATGAAAAATTATAAATTTTAATGTATGAAACTGCTAAATCGCCGATTTTGGCCTGGTATTTTTAACTAATGAGAAAGGATATGAGATGTGAAAAAATGTTGCAACATCTCATATTTGCTCCTGGCCCTAAAAAGGTGAAATTATTTTATCAAAGATAAAAGTTAACTCTATAAAAAAATAAGTAAAACAACTTTACAATAATTTTACTAAGCTTTATCTTTATAGTTGCTGACAGTTAATTATATCCTCTGGATTTAAAAACTCTTACTTTGAAACCTTTGACTTCAGATCCTAGTTCAGTGATTTCTCCAACACATTCAAGACCAAGAACATAAGGTGCAGGTTTATCCATTAGTCTTCCAAACACATGATAAACATCAGCAAAGTTAATTCCACAATATTCCACACCTATTTTGACCTGATTGCTTGAACAATTGGCAGGCAAGGGCCAGTCTGTTACCTAAAAAAGGAAATTAAAATATTTTAATATAACATTGTCTGAATATTTTAAATATAATTACTAACAGTTTTTCATTCATTTAAATGTTCATTAAAAATATATTGGATGTCATCTTAGAATACTTTTGGATCTAAGAGACATTTGATAGGTCAACCTCCATTGATCTGGAACACTGTTGGTAGACAACAGAATATTTATATTTCTTTTTATAAGACAATAATCTTGCCTTAAAATGCTTAGTAATATGTTGCATAGCCCATAAATAAAATGTAGAAAAATTGCACTGTTTCGTTGGGTGTATGAATCATCTTACAGGCACCTTTGGCTGGGTAATAAGAGTGGCTAGGCCTATGCAGTTGGTAGTTTGGCTACTGGTGGGACCTCTCAAGTCGGTTTTTTGTAAACAAGACACAATACTTAAAGGGATACCCTGCTTCTCCAAGTTGGAATCTATGGAAATCTAAAAAAAACCCATTGTAACTCGTGCTCAAGAATTCTATCAAGTTAAACATAATTTTTTGAGATTGTACCACATTTATGATTAGGTACATAGTTATTGAATTATTGTATCAGTAGTTTACATCTGTGATATTATCAGTTAATTTTATTTATTTCGTTATTACTATTAGACAAACGGATCAGCCGTAGCTAAAGTGCTAGTGCGGTGGGTTGCCATGCAAGCCGGTTCAGGTTCAATTCCCAATGTGATCATAACAGTTTTTATCCCTGTGCCACTCCCGTAGTTTGGAAGTCATGTTATTAAGCTGGTGGTCCAACAAGCCTTGAAACAAAAAATGAGCTCGTCTAAGCAGGTGAGAGGAACTGTGTCTTAATTGGGCATCTCTCCCTAATAAAAACCATATGACATTTTTTTGTATTAGACTGATTAGTGATTCAACAAAACCATCAATATTCTATTCTAATTTTATTTTGTGGGATACAATCTCTAATATAAATATTATCAAAACCAATGACAAGATTTAGAAAAGAACAGAGAGAAAGTAATCACATAACTGTATACATGAGTCAAAAACTTTAAATGATAAAACAACTTAAAATTGCTTATAGTAATGAAATTTTCCTATTTGTGTCACATCTAGTCATCCACAGTTAATTTATGACAAATCTATAGAGTTGATTCCTAGTTTATCACTGGAATCACTGGTGGCGCAGTGCTGTTACCCAGCTACTTGGGGACAAAGTGTTTGGGAGATTGTAGGCGATAGGTTCCATGCTTGGTTTTCTTAATACCGACACGGCGTCCGCTCAATGGTTGTCATCGACGTAGACACTATTAGAGAAGTCTGGAGTGTCCGTGTTGAATGGTAGTCAAGGTTCGGATGTTCTGTAGGGAAGAGAACTGAGTGTCAGACCTGTCAGTTAGCTGAAAATCAGACCAACACTACGTGGTTCGGATTCCACATAAAGCTGTAGGTCCCATAGTTGCCCTGGCTATTGGGCTATTAATAAATAGTCCTTTCTGAGCTAAGTCGAACTCAGATAGTAACAATGACTACACTCGTTCATCTACACTCATCACACTCATTCACTCCTCATATTCGCCCATATCTCTACGATTGGTGTCTTAGAGATGAATAATAAATCATTCTTATAAAAATTAAACTTAGAAACCTTTAAAATTAATAAAATGGATTAGCCATATTCGATATGTGATTTTATACTTAGATTAAAAAAAGAGCTAAAAATAACAAAATAATGAACAAAATCAAGAAAATACCTAAACCAATCGTGCCTTATTATGCTATTAACTGTTTTAGGATAATTGGAAATACTTTTATCTTTAACCACTTTAGGCAGCGTGGAAATACTCTATTATTTAAATTTTAAAATATTACATAAGTGTGATAGGATGATGACTATAAACAAATTATTGGTTAAGCACAACAACTTCAAACAACACAATCTTAGAAGTTAAGTTGACTTACTGTCACATGGTTGAATGAACCTTTGGCAGTTAACACAACAGATCGAGTCATTACCTCTTCAGTTGAAGTTTCTTTCAATTTATTCATCTGAAACATAAATAATTAAAGTTGACCATACATTTAAAATTATAACCTAGTGAATCTATATACTTTTTAATCAAGGCCACAATAGATTTCCAGACCGTGCTGCTCCCCAACTACTCATTGGTTCAACATCACTGTATGTGGGCAGGCAACTAATTGCTACAACCACAATGTGGCTGACAAAGTAAGCACTATCTCATGGAGCATGACATGTCATTTGTTGGCTTCAGAATGTTATTTATGTTTATATATTGGTTCGGAACCGATTCAACAATTTCTATTACTTACAAGGGATGTTCATCCCACCAACAGGAGTTGGGATGAATTAGGAACTTATTTTGTACATCAAAACTGTTCATACCCAGCTAGTATTGGACGAGAAATTTTATCTGTTAAACTGGAATGCAGTGCATAGAGGTGGATTTCGAGAGTTTAAATGACCATTCTGACATGGGAGATTCTATGTAATGGGGAGTTACTAGGCATTTTAGATCTTATTGAATTCTTTAAATAATCCCTCCTGATGTCTCATCTCTAGAGGAGCTATATTGCAAAGTACCAGGAGCCAAGGAAGTGAAGTTGCCATGAGAGTTCCACTAATAGCTCTCAAGACCAGGGCCGCCCAGAGACTTTTGGTGGCCCCGGGGCAAAGTTTACCATGTGGCCCCTTCCTTCACTTCAAAATAAATTTAATTACTCTGATTGTCAAATATACTATAATTGATATTTTACTTTTAGCACATTCTACGATATTCTCACCATCTCTTTCGTTAGATTACTAATGTACGAGTAATTAAGATTCTTGTTCATTGACGTTTTCTCAGGGCTAGCTGCGAAGCTCCGGTAAGTTTTTCTCTAATCATCATATACTTTGTAAAGATTTCCTTAAGTATTACCACTACAATAACATCAATCTCTTATAACAAAACTGCTATTCTTTAATATTAAATAAATAATAACGAACCAAGCAATGCATAGGCAGTTGCATAGTTGGGCGCAGCAGCTCTTCGATTGTCAGTTGAGAAGCCATCCTCGCCAATGATATTAGCTGTGGGTGAGGGAGGGAGGGGCCAATAAATTTGTATAGGCCACTTGGCTTCGCTAGCTAAAGAGCAAGTGGCCGAATGTTCACGAAGTAAAATAATTTGGCGAGCACGAACATCTAGTGCTTTAAAAACAGTCAACTGAGAGTTGAGGTTATGTTATTGTTTTCAAAACAGGTTGCAGACCACTGGGTACGTAGCTTATTGATGTTGGACATTAAAACATAGTTGAATAGTTTATATTCGTGATTTTAGTTTGTCTTTGTGCTAAACTTTAAAACTATTCAATTTTTATTTCACAGGCATAAAAGGCATTTTGTACCAACTCAATTTTCTCAGCATAAAACATAGTAAAATTTATGTCTGTCAAATTGGATACTATATCATTGATGTACATCACAGTGTCACGTCCGTACAGTGACAGTGGTATTGACACACCCACACTCCCATTCAAGAACAGTGGTATTGACCCTCCCGCTCAACAATACACGTACAACAGTGGTTCAATCTTAGTTAATTTCACTTATCACGCAACAAACAATAAATAAATACTATATTAATGATTGTCAAAAATATAAATGGCTTACTCGTTCGTCAGTGACAGTAAAAAATTATGAAAACTATTTTGATTGGTCGTAGATTTGTTATGTTAATGAATGACAACATTAATCAATTATGCTATTTGTTTGGGAACAACCTACTACTCTACTGTATTCAGTAGCTACTCTACTGAATATGTTGAGAATTCACCCCTGTTCCTGTTACAGTTTCAGGGTAAATTAAACCAGACAATAAAAGAGTTACAAAATGTCACAAAATAAAAATTATTCAAAAGGAGTTGTACAAATCTGAACAATGATGAAGCTGTTTTATCTATTAACGGTGTACTTAAGAGCTCCTCTTTTCATTAAGACCTATGTCATAATATATTGGTAAAATGTCTTTACGAACATCTATGTCATAATAACTAGTAAATTTAAAATGTCAAAGGAAACATTACAGTAGAGAGAAAGTAAAAAAAATTGCATGTACAGCAAATTCTGGTTAACCGGTTAAATATGATGGAAGATGAATCCGTATAGTACAGAACGTAACAAAATTATAATTTTTAGACAATATTATGCCACGCAATTCCTCCCGCGATAGCGTAGTGCAAGTTGAATGTAATGCATCATACACACATATTGTTGCACATCCTATGAGCGAGCGGTGATGTTGTATGCATATTTACCAGATTTAAGTACCTAGAAATCTACTGTAATTTAGTGGTTTCATCGTTAATTTATTCTTTTTATACTGTAAAAATATATAATTTACTTTGCAGTATATTACAATACTATATTGAAACATTTATAGTATATTTTTATTGATTTCAATAAAACGTTACCATAAATTACTGGGCCTAAACTTTAGCTTTTTGTTCTCTCAAAATCTTTAAATGGAATATGAATCATAGCAAATTAAATTAATTGATAATTATAGTAGTTTACTAGAAATCCAAAAGAACGCATTAAATTACAGAAATATCACTCTATAAAATACAACAATAACAAAATATTTCTTTACTGGACGACAGTAAACAAACAGACTAATGATTGACGATGTACCCTTCATAACAATTAATTGAACTATTGTTACAACCACGTTGTTACAACATTGTATATTTTGCCTGCGGGTTTTTTGGGTGCAAAACACAGTTACTTCTGAAATACGACTACTATGTCTTAAATTTTGTGCATATATTGAAAAATTAGCTGATCAGTGCCGGGAAAGAGTGCAACGTTACCACGTTCGAACGGAGTGCCGCCGCCTACTACCAGCTTTGAAACCAAGTTTGTAAGAACCTTTTCTCATAAATACTTTTCGACCTTTTCAAAGTGACAGATTTAAAATGTTTTTACTGTAATTTTGTTTGGTTATTTAATTGTGTTGTTCTTAGGCTTCCACTTTTTTATTACAATTTATTAATTTGCATACTTTAGGCCCCAGGTTAGTGAGGTTACTGATCACTCGTTTTCACATTATATAGATCTATTATTATATATATAGATTATATTATTATTATATATTATTATTATAGATATTATATAGATGAATCAAGGGATTTTTGAAACACTAAATCAAGATTATTTAACTACATAAACAGAATTTGTGAAAAAATAAAAAACAAGGATAAAAGCTTAATCAACAAACTACTACAAATACAAATCAATTCGCAATTGCTGTATTATCTTAAGTTTATAATAGTAATATATCATAACTACTGGTTTTGTAAGGATAATAACGTGATCAAGCGATTGATTTTCCTACCACTAAAAGCCAAGATAGAGTTGAATTTAGGAGAAGTATAACAATTTTGTTTGAAGTAGTATATACAGTACTTTTGAAATTAAAGTTAAAAAATAAAACATACAGAAACGTTCTTGTCCACATTGTATTAAACACGTCCAAAAACGGAGTTTTGAGTAATACCAATGTAAAGTTAGTGGGTCTTTTGACATGTTTTATATAAATAGTGTACGAAAACAGGACATCTCATAGAGGTGGCCCACTGTCCACACCACTCAAGTATATTTATATGTTCGCAAACTGGAATTTATATTTTGGTGTGTTTACAAGCTGCATGCCTTTACACTTGTTCGCAAACAAGACAACTGGCGAGGGGTACAGTTGCAGTCACACACCAACCAGAGCGTATGCTGTCACACCACTATGTCGACCGCTGACAAACTTCAAAGACCAGTGTACAACTTGCTCCAAAAGGCTCCCTGGTTGCTATAAAACCAATGGTTTAGTTTAAACGTTTTAAAACTAAAACTGGAAGACTTATCTGGCCTAATATCACTTTTTATATTTTGATACAGGCCTGAATCGTTTCTTATCTAGTAGATTATTAAGTATTTTCTTTTTTGTTGCATGAAATGTGGCCCCCCTGTGAACTAAGTCTGTGTGGCCCCGGGGCAATTTGCCCCCTTTGCCCCCCCCTCTGGGCGGCCCTGCTCAAGACCCTATTGAGTTGGATATCAATCACTTTAGTGTCTACACTATTTAGCCATATGGGAACACTGTATTCAGCTGCTGAAGAGACCAGTGACAAAGCAGTAGTATGCAGAATATGTGCGTTGGCTCCCCAAGTTGTTCTAACAGTATGATGTAATACATTTGCTCTGGTTCTGATTTTAGCTGCTATATTTTAAGTAGCTTTTAAACATCAGTGATTGATCTAACGTTACTCCCAGGTACTATGGATGATCATTATGATAGTTTCTAACCATTTAAAAAGATGTTCAATTTTTGCTTAGCCAGTCTGTTACTCAGGTGGAAGCAGGACAACTTTTCTACTTCGGTTTTTGCTGGGTTACGATTTAGCTTCCAGGTTCTAAAATATACTTCAAGTGCTGCCAGGTCATTTGTAAGTGCTGTGAAGTCCTTGTGTTGGTAAGCTAAAGCATTATCGTCTGCATGTATACATTTTCTAGACTTTGTGATTAGGATTTCAGCAGTAAACATGCTGGACAAAATTAGAGCAATTACAGACCCCTGTGGCAGACCATACTTCAGTTGTCTAAAAGAGCTGTTTTCATGACTGAGATACATTTTTATTAGCCTGGCACTGAGCATTGACTCAAAAAGTCACAAAAGAAAGGGAAGTGAAGGAGGCTGTAGAACTTTAACAACAAACCTTTGCTCCATACTGTGTCATAAGCTACTGTAAGATCAACAAAAGCTGCAGATGTTTTCAACATCTTTTTCAAACCCATTCTTGATAAATGATGTCAGAGCTAGGATCTGGTAGCTACAACTTCTGCCAGGATGAAAACCAGCCTGCTCAACTAGAACATTAGAATCAAGAATAGGTGATATTCTATTGTATAACAGCCTTTCTAGCAAATTATAACAAACACTAAGAAGAGATATAGGGCAATAAATTTAGCACTCTTTTTTTCTTGTTCTTTTTTTTTACTTTTAAACATGGGCCACAAGCCTATGTGTGAACTTTATTCAACGAGTGAAGTACTGACCGTTGGCTCAGTGGGGATTCAAACCTTGGACCTTGCCCTCCGCAGTCCGAAGCCATAGCCACTGAGACATCATCCCGGCGTCTTGGCACTCAGTCAGGGTCTTTGCCAGGCTTCAGAAGAGCTACTACTTTTGATCTCTTGAATGCTTTTGTCATATTGCCAGTAGCTAATATCTTATTGTGGACTGTTTGAAGCCATTGTTTCACTTTTTTACCAACATGCAACAGAAATTCCGTAAAGATGCCATCAAGACCTGCAGCTTTCTTCCT
>JAQJVL010006613.1:0-28079 GCA_035578905.1 Stictocephala bisonia | reverse complement strand
TATTTTGGTTATTAAATACACATATAAACTATGGATTCGAATGTTTTTAAGTAGTGTTATATTTAATTTAAAAAATTTACAAATTTAATTTAGATAACCACACTCCAATTGAAACACGTGACACCATAGTATGTATAGGATGGTATGTCACTGTACAAAATACCTCATGTCACACAGTTGCTAGGCATAGCGTAGGAATGGCATCAACCCTGGACCACCTCAGTCACGTGACACCCCAGTGTGTGCAGCCGTGACCATCTCTATATAAAATATTCCACGGTATACGGTTGCTAGACATGGCCTCAGCATGGCGTTAACCCAGTACCACCTCAGTCACGTGACATGCTAGTTTGTGCAGCCGTGACCTTTTCTGAACGAAGTACTCCACGTCACATGGTTGCTAGGCATGGCGTCAGCATGGTGTCAATCTTCTAACAACTCAATCACGTGACACCCCAGTGTGTGCAGCCGTGACCATCTCTATACAAAATATTCCATGTTATACGGTTGCTAGGCATGGCTTCATCATGGCGTCAACCCTGTAACACCTCAGTTACGTGACATCCCAGTTTGTGCAGCCGTGACCTTCTCTTAACAAAGTTCTCCACGTCACACGGTTGCTAGGCATAGCGAAAACCCTGTAACACCTCAGTCACGTGACACCCCAGTTCGTGCAACCGTGACCGTCTCTGGACAAAGTACTCCACGTCACACGGTTGCTAGGTATAGCATCAGAATGGCGTCAACCCTTTAACACCTCAGTCACGTGACACCCCAGTTCGTGCAACCGTGACCGTCTCTGGACAAAGTATTCCACGTCACACGGTTGCTAGGTATAGCATCAGAATGGCGTCAACCCTTTAACACCTCAGTCACGTGACACCCCAGTTCGTGCAACCGTGACCTTCTCTGGACAAAGTATTCCACGTCACACGGTTGCTAGGTATGGCATCAGAATGGCGTCAACCCTTTAACACCTCAGTCACGTGACACCCCAGTTTGTACAGCCGTGACCTTCTCTGGACAAAGTACTCCACGTCACACGGTTGCTAGGCATAGCGAAAACCCTGTAACACCTCAGTCACGAGACACCCCAGTTCGTGCAACCATGACCTTCTCTGGACAAAGTACTCCACGTCACACGGTTGCTAGGCATAGCGAAAACCCTGTAACACCTCAGTCACGTGACAATCCAGTTCGTGCAACCGTGACCTTCTCTGGACAAAGTACTCCACGTCACACGGTTGCTAGGCATAGCGAAAACCCTGTAACACCTCAGTCACGTGACACCCCAGTTCGTGCAACCGTGACCTTCTTTGGACAAAGTACTCCACGTCACACGGTTGCTAGGCATAGCGAAAACCCTGTAACACCTCAGTCACGTGACACCCCAGTTCGTGCAACCGTGACCTTCTCTGGACAAAGTACTCCACGTCACACGGTTGCTAGGCATAGCGAAAACCCTGTAACACCTCAGTCACGTGACACCCCAGTTCGTGTAACCGTGACCTTCTCTGGACAAAGTACTCCACGTCACACGGTTGCTAGGCATAGCGAAAACCCTGTAACACCTCAGTCACGTGACACCCCAGTTCGTGCAGCCGTGACCTTCTCTTAACAAAGTTCTCCACGTCACACGGTTGCTAGGCATAGCGAAAACCCTGTAACACCTCAGTCACGTGACACCCCAGTTCGTGCAACCGTGACCGTCTCTGGACAAAGTATTCCACGTCACACGGTTGCTAGGTATAGCATCAGAATGGCGTCAACCCTTTAACACCTCAGTCACGTGACACCCCAGTTCGTGCAACCGTGACCGTCTCTGGACAAAGTATTCCACGTCACACGGTTGCTAGGTATGGCATCAGAATGGCGTCAACCCTTTAACACCTCAGTCACGTGACACCCCAGTTCGTGCAACCGTGACCTTCTCTGGACAAAGTACTCTCCGTCACGCGAAGTCTATGTGTGGATAAATACCCACATAAAGTAAGATAACCACATATTACAGAGTAAAGATATCTTCATACATATTTTATGATTTAAGGACTTTACTTACGTTAAACAAACCACCGTCAAACGAATCGTAATATTAAATTAATTATAATAATTGCTTTAATAATAAAAGCTGAATAATTAAACAGTAGAATTTTAATGAGTATTTAATAGCACTCAATTACGAGTAGGAGGAACGGACACTCATGAATATTTAGCTGGTTACATTACGTATTATAATGTTTTATTTACTAATGGGATTACAAAGTTTGGTTTGATGAGGAATTAATTAGAATCAATAATTCGATACTTTTATGATCAAGGCCATTATTATGAATGGTTAATTACAAGATATTCGTTTATTGTTCATTTGAAAAATTAATAAATATCCTATTCAAAGTTTATATTAAGAATAATTTTTTTCATTACAATTATAATCTTATTTACGTTCAGTCTAAAGCGTGGTTTTTAGATTACCCAAGGCTTGGCGCTCACGGGCGATTATTTAGTTCTATGATTAAGCAACTAAACAGTTGTAAAATCTGTTCAGCTCGGGGTTGTATGAGAGTGCAACTAAACAATTGTGTGATGGAAAAATCTGTTCATGGGTACAAATCCCATGCAACGCAGCAGTTGGATCACTCATTTGTACCACAGTGGATTCATCCTGTCCGCGCTCAGGACATGACTGTACAGTTGCAGTTCACTTCTCGTCTTGGTTGCTTGCGTGTTAAGATTTAATTTGTTTCCATTATGACTGATTTTGACGTCGATCTATTTATAATTTATAAGTGAAGTTGAAAAGTTGAAGTATGAAACAAAGATGTAGGAGTATTCAGACAGAGATGTAAAAGATAAACTATTAAAAAAAAAAAAAAGATATTTGTTTAAATAAAAATAAAATGGCCACTATTTTAAAAATAACAAGAATAGTTTAAAAATATTTTTTTTTTTCAAAATGAACCTTTTAACATGAACCTTTTTGCCGAATTTTGTAATAATCGTAAAGGTAATAGCAAAGATATAAACTATTTTATGGAAAAAACGAAATGGTGTCTAACTGTTCAACAAAGCGGAAATTGAAATAATATTATTCCTCCTTTTTAGCTTAGAATCACATAAAGAATGAGAAAATGCTTGGCTAGCCCAACCTTTTTGTTACACTCTGTATATATAATATGCTAATTTTAGAAAAGAGTTTTGATCAACTACAAATAACTAAGCAACACTAAATATTGACCTTAATATTACTGCTAGCCTTTCTTCAGGTGGAATATCCAGTCGCATATTGGTATTTATATGGGTTATGGGTGGCCCTACGTACGTCAATCATTAGCTCTGCTCGCACATTCTAAAATAGTTGAAAAACTTCATCTCGTGGTCCCTCAGTTGTTGAAACAGTTAATAAAATCGACCATTTAGTAACCTTTTACTCACAATAGGATGCACCCTGTGATTTATTTTTCTTCTTGAAAGTCTACAGTAAGTGCACAAATATATGTTAACTCCACAAAATCCATCATTCAACTATGATAAATCAGTCGACCGTGTGCGCAAGTAGCTTTTGACCTCAACTGTTTGATCGCACAACTAAATCGCCCGTGAGCGCTAGGCCTAATAAGGTTACCTAACAGCACCTAACTTAACCTAACGAACTAAATCCAACCTAACCAAACCTAACACACCCTAACCGAACCTTACATAACGTAGACACACCTAACATAACCTAACCTAACAATACCCGTTCGGTCACTGAAACTTACATATTTACATCGCTATTACACTTGGTAATAGCCGGATTACCACTTTGCCATGTTTGTGATCACCACGAAATTCCACGTAGTATCATTACCCACATCGTTATATTTGCGAATAATTGTTCCTTTTTTTCCCCTCATTTTCGTATTTTTTTCCGGCGTTTGCACTCAAAAAAGTACCATATTCTTCTTCTCAGTTATATATCTACTATGGAAAAAATTTCAGACAAAAAATAGACAAGGCTCCTGTTCTATATAATTACTACACTATCTTTCCTCTCTGCATCAGTGGTTCTCCTCTTCATCTGGTCTTATTACTTTTCCTTATTTGAGTAAATGTCTATTTTTATTATTGAATGGAGAAATGTTGATTCATTTAATTTAATTTCGTTTCATTTCATTAAACATTTTTACAAAAAAGTTTATCATTTAAAGATCAACTTTCATACGAAAATTCGGTATTATTAATCAAACGGTTTTTAAGATATGCAATTTAAAAAAAAAACATACTTACAGACAGAAAACGTATCGAGATAGGATCCATGTTATGCGGCATTATTTGCATGTATTGACTTGACAAACAATCCCCTAACATATTACATATCGACCCCTGTACATATACATATCGTATGGCTTTCAAAGCCAGGTACTAAATCAAAGGAGGAGGAATGAACAATCAGACCGAATAAAATCTAAAATACAAAGTACTTGTAAATCCCCTAACAGATCTAAATTCACGTATCGTAACCATCTCTCAGATTGAATGAAGACCAGCTAATCCCCCTGAAAAAAAACACAATGGCCAATCACACGGATGATCATTTGCCATTCCCCACTTATATTTTCAGTAGTTGTATGAGAACTCCCACACCCCTACAAAAGTCTCAACATAGTCCATTCCTTACGAGGAGGAAGGTCTGATACCAGAAATGTTTTTCGACCGTCTAACATATCCCAAGTTAACGCTCAGTAGGCTTTCGCAAAAATTCGTTTGAGGTTTGTGGTTTTATAAATTTAAGTCGCCCTGCTCTATAAATAATATACGATGAGTTTTACAGATAATTAAACATTTTTAAATATTGTTGTATTCAATGTATAAATTGGCATTTTAGACGGCCATTTAATTAATTTGAAAAGTTTCGTATTCTACCATAATATTTATCGATTCAGAAGCACATATATAATACGCTGCAAAAAAATTTAATGAATTAATAAAATATGTATATACATAGACAAAACTTAGCAATCTATTTTGATGTTTATTGAGAGATCGATTTCGATCTCGTAAGACAATCTTCAGTTGTACAGTAAGGTTATAAAAATACTTAATTGTAGAATAATTAATTATTTTTAATACAAATAAAAGGTATTTTTATAACCTTACTGTACAACTGATGATCGTCTTTGCACATATATAAAATATTAAGCAATCTAATGGCTCCACATGTCAAATAAAATATGCCTCTTGAGTCAATAAATAGATCAATAAACTCCCAATTAACTCAAAATACCAGATAAAATACGAAGCGGCTCATATTCGCTGACCCCGAAATCGTCTCCTCTTGGCTTTAATATATGTTTCATTGGCAAGACACACAATTTTCATTGGCAACATCAAAGACACCTTATTTCTCAATCTTGACCTAATGGCATCATCATATAGCAATCATTAAGCGGTATTTTTTTTATCATCAGCGTAACATAACCGTTTTGTTTAGCTGGTTATAATAAATATATACGATGACATATAATATCTTTCAATAAGATGACATATAATAAATGTCATTAATGTTAAGATGACATATAATAAATATCATCTTAACATTAATTCACAAATGATGTACTTATACATCATGCAATATGCGGAACCACTGAACTGATTTTGATGAAATTCGTAGGTGTGTTAGCTTTTATAACACAGAGAGCCCATAAGAAAGAATTTCTCGAAATTTGATTGGCGTGTTAATTGACATTATCGTCTTACCATTACCAGCATACATCTGTAAAGCAACACCCGATCAAGGATTGTAACCGTTCAATATGATGATAATTTATTCCCCCCAACCCCCCCTCATTAGTAACATTTACAATATGATGTATCTTCAATGCATCCTGTACTAACGAGCTAAACACAGCCATACTCATTAGCTCTAATGTGTATATAACGAACTATCTTTTTCTCATCACATTTTACTATTTAGTTTTTCTGATATCAATTAGCCGTTAAGGTTGTCTTTATTAGCGAGTCACATTAAATGACTCTTTATTCACACACAAATGAAGGAAGCTGAGTTTTTAGATGTTACTTGATATTTTGTCGAGAACCTCGTGAGTACGTAGTATATACAGAGAAAACTGTATTCATCGTTAAAGCCTCCTGAGCTGATATATATGACAAATAATAAGGTTAACGTACCTTTGTCGTATTTTTAGGTGAATATGACGTTGGAGTTTTTGCTCTGAAACCGGTAATCCAATACAATAGGATTTTGAGGCTGAAGACGACAAAGGTACGCTAACCTTATTATTTAAAAATTTACCTTAGTTATTGAGATAAATCATTTGGTCTCTTTATAAAGACTTTGCATCTAATTAAGTTAGAAGGAAAGCAATAATATTCATGTCAAGGCTGGAATGGGTATAATTAAACACAATTTATGTGTGTATTGTAGAATATTCTGTTGTATGTTCTTAAAGAAGGAGTGTGAGTGACTAATTAATATAATATTTAATGTCCATGTATTAATTTGAAAGTTTTGTAGAAATCTTTTGTTATTTTTGACGGATTGTGAATTATAAATACTACTGTTTTAATCCTTGTACACAGGATGTATCAGAAATTTGTTGTTTCAGGAACTGATTCTATGGGCCAAAACAAAGAAAAAAAGTCTTGTAAAGGTCTGTAAGTCGTGAATGCTTCTTTTCCCAGAAATCCACAAATTTATAACTATATAAAGACTCAAGCGATAAAAATGACATAATAAAGGGTACTTATTTATATCAAAATAAATATTTTTGAAAAATAGTCAACTTGTTACTGTTTCCATTTCAAAATGGTAGCGATACAATTTTTGTAAAGTTAATTAACTAAAAAAATTTGATAAAAAATGATGCAAGTTTTTATCAAATTTTCAGATAATAATTGTTTCGATTCCGTTGAATTTTCTATCCTAATGTGTAACGTTCAAATTGTTCGTTTATTTTGTAACTACTATTTTTCAAATTATTTACTATTTTAAGAAACTTGACATTTTAAAAAGGAAATGTTTAAGACGTTGCATGGGTCCAGTAAATGGACCTTTCAAACGCACTTGTATGAGAAAGATGCACTGAGTGGTGCAAGTGAGAGAGAGAACTACTCTTCACCTACTGTATGATTACATTTCAAAAGTGTCATGGCAATAGGATATACGCTGCGTGCGACGGCGCAATAGAAAGCCCCGCCCATTTTACCTCATTAGCAGCGATGGCCGTTGATTGGTTTGATTTGCACCAACAAATCAAGCTTAGAAAGAGTAAAATAAATCGTTATTTAGTAATAAAGTAAGAATTACTAATATAAATAGCAAAATGAATAATAATGTAAACAACAATAAATAGAAATTAAACAAACTTGTACAGTTTGTTTAAGTTTTTTTTTTTCAACTAAACACTATTATGATTTTGAACAATTGAAGGCGGAAGTTAGTCACGCTCTTGAAGTAAGGAAGTTCAGTGATAGAAAGAATCCCCTCCCCTGCTGGAATCCCTACATGCGCTTAATATAACACGCAGGTCATCACTGTTCAGCCCAACTACAGTTTATTACTCTATGACTTTTATTTGAACACTTTAAATTGAAGACGAGTCAGCTGTTTTTCATCAATCATTGGTCAATGGAAGCAGTTAAAATGAGAAAGAAAAAAATTGTTTGTTGAATTTCAAATTTGAATAAAACACATGTTGGTTTTTATTATACCAATTATGGGTTTATTAAGTTCACAATATAATATCTGGAAAAGGTATTTTCGTATGTATGTATATATATATATATATATATATATATATATATATATATATATTAGGATACAAATTCAGAACGTTTCATAGATAAAGTAAAGTTTAGGAAGTCAGCAAGCCAGACAGGTTAGACGCGCTGAACATCGTAATGATTATGCAGCTGTTCTTTTAATGTTTTCCGTACTACAGAACGACAGAGATTTGTAATATATAAGATCTACACTTTATTTTCATTGGCTGATTTATATTTAGGCATAATTAATTTTTAACTTAACTTAACAATCGATCATTTAAAGTGCTAATTGAATACTGCAATCTGTTTCATCAACAGCTGCGCGTAACAGTTACAAACGTTAACTATTAATCTAAAATTACAAATGACGCCATTGCTGGGTAGTAATAATTAGAAATAATTTATATTTCATTTCGTGGATCTAAGTAATTTGAATTTGACAGTAGGTTTAAATTATAACTGACTGAATTTATTGAATGTCATAAGTTTATGTTCTATTTAAAAATATCACTTATAGGCAATTTTGGTAGTTTTGCAACTCACTTCAAGTATAATTCTTTTTCCAGTACAGCACATACCTGCAACAAATACGATGCACATAAATAAACACTGAAATCCAGAAACAAATATGTAGTAGTATAATAAACACCAATTAATTAATAGTGTTTGGATATTCGTTACTTACGGTTTTGACATTCTTGCATATATTTGTTTTCAATAATGTACATATTTTTTCTCAAGTTGGGGTTACTTGTTATGAAAGAGGTAAAAGGTTTAAAACTTCCCACCGGTAAAACTATTTTTTTTTCAGAACATATTCTCCAATAAAATTATAATACTAGAAGTTGTATCCATCCTCGATTTGAAATAAGACGAAAAAATTATCTCAAAGGAAAATATAAATATATAGGTTAGTAAAATTACAACGAACTTCAGCATTCATCAAATACAAAAATTAACACCAACAATAGTCCTGAAGAATAAGAGAATCAAACAAAACAGTTAAATCACAAGTAAATTCTACCTTTTTACCTCTTAAATTAATCACGTGCTATTTAAATTTATTTTTATAATTTTGTCATTAAAAATATTTTTTTATTATATTGCTAAACACTGAATATGAAATAAAGCAAAAGCTTAGTAATTAATCTAAAATATGCATAAAAGGCTCTTGTTTTAGAACTATTCTTCTTAGCTATCAATAATTTGAAGTTTTAAATCTAAGCTCTATACAAAGTTTCATGTTCACAATAAAATTTTCACAAATAGAAATGTTAACAAAACATTTATAAACATAGAGTTTGTTTAAATAATTTTTAATTTACAAAATTTTTCTAGTCCTACCTGACAAACTTATTTTCAGTGCTTCGATGTTCCTGCTAAGAACAAAGTTGTACATTAAAAATATTTAGATAGTTCTCTTCCAATTAATTGAACCTATTGTTTTTTACAGAGTCGTGTATTACTTCGCGAGTTAAATTTTACATTTCACTCAAATAATTATTTAGCATACATGTGATAAATGTAAAATGTATGATAAGCCCTTATATCCCCATGTTACGTGTATGGGTGGGTGAGTGGGCCAATATTACTGTACGTGAATGGGTGGGTGGACGATTCCACTCTACCTGTTGGGAGGGTGGGCCATTCCACTTTACGTCTAAGAGGATGGGTGGGATAAGGTCAGTTAATATCAATGATAACATGTAGAGAGATTTAAATGGACCCACCCACCCATATAATCTGTACAAGTTTTAACACGTTTTTGTCAAACTTGATTCCAGAGAAGAAGAAAACAGAAAAGTTGTCGCACTGGCACTGAATGATATTTTTGTAACTTTTATCAGAGCTAATCTGATGGAAGACATGTTCGAAAACACTTGTAATCACGGTAAATGGGAGGACAAATACTGAAAAATGTCGGTTGTAAATAGTTTCTAAAAAAGCGAAATAATTTTAGATATCTAAGTCTCATGAATTCCAGTCCTACTCCAAAGTCATTTTTAAAATTTTTCTCTTTTTTGAATTCAAAGATCATCATAGGATTACTTTAGTCTTCTGGATTGTGTTTTGGTGTTATTTACTTTCATCCCTTCCTAGTATTCCTTCATTCTCTGTGATCCTCGTTGTAGTTCTGTTTCTGAACACACTCTTAATGCTGCAGTTCTTTTATTTATCGGGTGTGAGTATTATTTGGTTTTCCTGTACTACATTATTTTTTTTACAGTAAACTGTATTGTTTATTTATATTGATTAGGACTTCATATAATAACTATCATCTTTCATGTCTTCCTCCATTTATTTCATACATTCAATTTGTCTTTAGCATTCTCAATCTTGTTGTAATTGTTTAGTTATTGTATTCCTAGAATAAACAGAGATCTGAAGAAGAAATAAACAGAGGTCTCGTCTAATAGTGCACTGAATGTGTAACGAGTAGTTATTCCTCCAGTTTGTCATTCAATGTCAGGGCCAGCACCTTGTCAGTCCCTCCCTTACTCCACACAAATCGTCAAAGATAAACGTAGTAATTACTATTAAAGATTTATAAAATTCTACATTAGTTAGTTGTAATCTACTGAGGCGTTCGCTGAGGCCACAAGGAAGTGATATCTGTTTCTTTTTTCTTAGTGATCTATCGCCAGGCGTTGTAATATTGTCATTATTAGATTACATTTTTGTTAAAGCTCGAATTATAACGAATACCTCCAATATCAGTGCTTTTTATTTATTCATGTACATCCGAATATTATTTAATAAATCTGATTCATTATGATACACATATACAATTAGGGTGTCATCTTGTTTTAAGAGAGTCCGTGCATTTTAGTTTAGACGATATCTGGGTTAAGATAAACTAAAGCAAATATCTACTTCTCAAGATATTTTACGTTCTAGTTTGATAACACTATAATTAGTAATTACTAAGGATTAGCTTCATTTCTTTAGTTATTCATGTTTTTATGATATTTATATGTCAATAATGTATTGAATTATGAATGGTTTTAAGCTAAAATCATCCAACACTTTCAATGTAAATTCTATGAGTGTTTGTAGCATACTGTCAAAGTCATATGTTTCAATTTTGTACACTATATCAGTAAACTTAAAATCAACATAGTAATGAAAAAGGTCGTTAAATTTAAGTACCTTCATTTGCAAATTTAACCATAAATCACAATTCAACTAACATCAAACTGATGTTGAATATTGTCCAAAAATATAGGCATATGAATTTATTTCACAGTTCTAACTTTAAACACAAATTCTCAACAATATTTTTGCTGATTGATATTAATATTTACGATTACTTTAGAAATATCGGATGAAAATGTTTAAATTACGATGGTAAGATTAGATTCTTAATCAAGATTACTAAGAGTGGACTTATAAGCCGATTAAGTCTACTGGAGTCCTCGCACAATGAGTAGATAACATTCACTATTGTACTAAGGTTGACAATGAACGCCAGTCAAAGCAAGTTTTATGATGTCGATAAAAGAGGCCTTCGCGCTCAAGTGCTGTTGGGTGATCAAAAAGTGCACTCTACTAGGAAGATTTAGTAAGAACAGAAAATATAAAATTACAATCCGATAGCAGGGATGTGTTAAAAAACAATTCTCACCAATTATTACAATTAAAAGAAATTAATTACAATTAATTAAATA
Organism: Stictocephala bisonia; assembly: GCA_035578905.1. Classification (NCBI taxonomy): domain Eukaryota; kingdom Metazoa; phylum Arthropoda; class Insecta; order Hemiptera; family Membracidae; genus Stictocephala; species Stictocephala bisonia. Next base: position 16,647 of record JAQJVL010006613.1, on the reverse strand, counting down.
GCATTACAACAGGTACTCGAACTAATGGATGCAGATATACTTGATGTGCGACTTTTTGAGTGCCAGTATGTTACTGTGATTAGCTCGCGAACCGTTCTAGAACGCAGATGAACGACAGGTCACTTCTTGTATTTAGCTAGCAGACCGTACCACATTATACCATCTACTCAACCCAATGTACCAGAGTGCACATTGATTTACTCAACCCAACCCCCAGTTGATTTATTTATGAAACCTTTCATATTGTTTAGAAAGATGCAAAGCAATCATGCCATAGAAAACATAATTTTCTTTTGTTGAAGTGTCACAATGTGATATGCACATGTACGAGGTAATTCAAAATATTAATTTATCAAACAGTACGAAAAGTATATTTAATCTTAAATATTGATGTATTACCTTCATATATTACCAGTAATGTAAATCCAAGATAATCTTTACTTATTGCAAAATAACAAATAGTGTGATAGTATAACATAATAATTTATCTTTGAGCTTTATGGCTCAAAGATAAGTTATTATGTTTGTTTTATTCGTTTTGTACTTATCTTATTTTGTAACAAATAACGCTTTTGAAGTGAAGTTTGCGGCATTCAGCTTTGCTTGACTAGCACTTTAAAGCTATGCTTACGTTAAAACTTGTCTACTGACACCTCGTGGATCGATCCCATAGTAGAATAGCTGGGCACTGAATACGTCTTAAAGTAGGTTTTGTGGACAGTAATCAGGTGTGAAGCTTTGCAGCTTCTTCTGATATAGTTACCATAAAATGAAGCCATTCTTGAACATGCACATAAGATCAGTATTGAAAATTTCGAGCGCCGCCATTTTGTTTATACTTAACCTCCTTTTGAGGTATAATTTACAGCACAATGTTCTACTAATTAAGACCTTTAAAATGGTATGCATATCGACATACTCGTATGCTTGCATTTAATATTTTCTTCTGACTCCTTGTGGACCATCCCCATTATGATGGGAAAAATTGCTTCATAATGTAGATTTGTAGGTATTGTATATATTTTAAAAGTGTTATTGCCTTATGTGCAATGATTTAACAAATACAATACCGTCCTCAGACTTATGGAACTCTGTATAATTGTACCATCCTATATTTTATTGTTTATTGTAAAGTTTTCATTTATTTGTTTGTCTTAATTTTCCTAGAATTGTAGTAAACATGTATACTTTATCTCTCAATTAGACTCAAGCTAAAGAGGTAAATACGTAAATTGTATGAGAAAAATTCATAAACGTAAATAAATAAAATAAATTTTAGAAAAATTTAAAAAATACCCTAAAAAATTTGCTCAATCTGTTGCATTTCTTAATACCTGTCCCATAATGAACACGTCAGACTTTATAAACACAAAAGCACTTTGTTCCTTGACCACAAAGACCACGTTTCACACAACTCTCTCTTATTTCACAAGCCCAATAAATCAATCATGGGTCGGAAGTCTAATCAGGCTGGAAGGTGATAAATGTGACAGTTTCTCAGGTGATGAATTATTCTGTGGATTGGCCCTGATCTAGATGACTGGAGCGGCCAGCGATAAGCCCTGGAGCCCTGGAGCGGGGGCCAAGGTAGGGATAATTTAATCACATAAAATATTATCTCAGTCCACTCATGTAAACTTCACTGCGTGGTGTAAACTGTTTCATATTTGAACATCAATTTTTGACAATTATCATTAACTTGATGGCAAACGTGCATGCATCATGTATAATAGTCGGCACTATTGGCGTAGTGCTGTAATCCAGCTACTTGGGGACAAGTGTTGTGGAGAGTGGAGATTCTAGGCGATAGTTTCCCTGTTTAGTCCGCATAATACTGACACGGCGTCCGTCCAACGGTTTTCATTGCGTAGACACTACTAGAGAATTAGCTGAAAATCACCCCAAAACTACTCTTTCTAAGGAAAAGTCGACCTTAGTTAGTAGCAATAACTACACAAGTTCATCTACACTCATCTGACATCATATCTTTAAGATCGGCATTTTAACAATGAATAAATTATTAAATAAACCTGTTGCTTTTTAAATTTAATAAATCTAACTTAAAAATTAGAATAATAATAAATAATATAAGTATGCAGAGGTGGTAACCATATTATTGATATATTAACAATAAAAACCTTCAAATAAATATAACTTTTAGGAATACTAAGCTGCGAAATATTTGTAAGCGGTTTTATGGATGCATGAAATATATTAAAGAATGACCAAAGTACGAATATGATTATTATCTTAAATATTATAGTGTTCCAAAGAGCTCACTTCATTTTACTCATCGTTTGGTTGGTAGACGTAGAATGACGCCTATCGATTTCCAGCAGACCTGTTGCATGAACCTCTGTCCTTTGTACTTCACACAATGGATTACTCAAAAAAATATTCTTACATTCATAATAATCATCAATTACAATTGGTTAGTGAACGAGGTTTCAATGACGCCTATCGATTTCGGGCAGACCTGTTGCATGAGCCACTGTCCTTTGTACTTCACACAATGGATTGCACAAAAACAATATTCTTACATTCATAATAATCATCAATTACAATTGGTTAGTGGACGAGGTATCAATGACGCCTATCGATTCCCGGCAGACCTGTTGCATGAACCTCTGTCCTTTGTACTTTACACAATGGATTTCACAAAAATAATATTCATATATTCATAATAATCATCAATTACAAATGGTTAGTGGACGAGGTAGCAATGACGCCTATCGATTCCCGGCAGACCTGTTGCATGAACCACTGTCCTTTGTACTTTACACAATGGCTTAAACAATATTCTGGTCTTCATTATACCCATAAATTGTTATAGGTTGGTAGGCATATAAACAGTAACACCTGTCGATTGTTGGTAGACCTGTTGCATGGACCACTGCTCTTCTTACAACAGCAAAAATAATTCGTATATTTAAATACACACTACAATTAAATTAGTTCTTTTGTTTCAATTTGGGCTTTTATGATTTGTTGTAGAACTAGTAAACTGAAAAATACAAAATTATAGTATTTGGATTTTTTATGCGATATTAAATTTACTCAATTTCACCATTTACCATCAACTCGTGGTTATTTTCCATAGTTGAACATTAGTTTAACTATATAGTTACTGTGTGAAATCAGTGATAACTAACAAATATTAGATTAGTAATCAATGTGAACAAGTGTGGATTTAGATTAGTAAGAAATCGGCACCAGTGAGGATTAACAAAACGTTTGATTATTAACAATTCGGAACCAGTGTGAACCAACAAATGTTCTATTAAATAATAAACCGAGACCAATAAAGATCAACAAAATGTTAGATTAATAAAAATCCTGAATAAATGAGAACTAACAAATATTAGATTGATAATACGTCACGTTAAAAAAAGACAAACTGTTGTTCGAATGGTAATAAGTCAGGTTTGGTGGGAGGCCCTCCGATATGAATTCATTTGCAGTATAAATATTTGATTCTAAACACGTAAATTAATTAACAATTAAAAATACCAATTACGATATTTTAACTATGTATTCTCAGAAGAAATATTTATATGACATTACAGAATAAAGTTCCTTACGTAACGAATGTTATAAAGTAACCAAAGAGAGTGCTCCCTTGTGGAGTACCCTCACTTAAACCAGCATACATTTTACTTGTGGTAATTGCTACAATAATCAATTTAGCATAATTAAACACTGGACATTTAATGAATATTTAAGACGAGCTAACGTATACAAACTATTCATGAATATTTAACTGTTTATATTTGCGATCGTAACTCCACATTTATTATCATTATAAATGAGTAAATAATTCTAAACATGTTTTCACTGTGAGTGGCCGTGGATATGTACCTGTGCTTGTTTCAATATTTATGGTACCATGATAAAATATTTATTAATGTGCTTTAAACAAAACTGACTTTGTGAATGTTAACGGTTGCTGTGAAGTATAATTTTTAGGTCATATTTTATTTATTTTTTAAGAATAAAACTTCATCTTCCAGTTTAGCCTACGGCAGACCTGAGCATTAAAGCGTACATTTTTTTGTGCAGTTTGTATTGATTGTTACATTTAGTTTTCTTCTATGTAGCATCGATTTGGGTTTCAGAGAAACGTTTCTATCCATGAGGTTTCAGAGAAAGGTGGTTAACCTTTTCTAAATAATCAGTCATATAAAACATACGAGAAGGCCACACTTAAAAGATTTTGAGTACAGTTAAATTAATTCTTAAGATACATAATCTAAATCGATATACTCACTCCTTACGAAAAATCTGAAACTACTGAAAAGATTTATGTGAATTTTGGGGGAAAGTTACCTTTAGTATCATAGAGACTAAACCAGGAAAATTTTCACGAAATTCCTGTCTTAAGGGGTAGATAAGCAACTCAAAATTTCCTTTTTCCACAAAAGTCACATTGACATACATTTAATAATTTATTTAAGTAGCTTACGTCAAAAACATAACCATGAAACACATGCTTGGCTGATTTAGTTTTCTTTGTGAAACTATTAAGGTAATTTCTACCAACTTACGGAACAGCACTTCTTTCCATTCCCTTAAATTATACTTATAGGAATTTATAGACTATAAAACATTGTTTTTTGGAGAATGGTAGCACGCAGAGTTTTTATATTTGTCATGGTTTAGAGTGAACCACGGAAGGAAATGTTGAAAAGGCGTAGAGTAGCATCCCATACCGAAGCAAGAGATGGCTTCTGGTAAAATATGATTTCGATAGTAAAAATAGATATTAAATAATTTACTAAAATATTGTATGGACACATCCTAATAAATGTACGTAAGCTGAAACGAGGTAAGGCAGCTACAATCAACAATTTGATAAACACACATTCTCATCCTATAATTTTATTTTGAAACAATTAGTATTATGTTTTTATAAAATTAAAAACATACTCAAAGAACGTTAAAAAATACCAAACAATTTAATTAAAAACTTATTTAAAATAATTGAAAAAGAACAACGTTATTGACTTCGTTATCTTAACGTACCGTTCAACAAGATGACACAGGTAATCCTATTACCTCCTACCTCTTTTGCATTGTCTATTAACTTTATCATCTTAACGTTATCAAGATACGCCTGTCTTCTCCAACAACACCTGAGCAAGTACTGGTGTTACCCGTTCAACAAGATGACACTGGTAATCCTATTACCTCCTACCTCTTTTGCGTTGTCTATTAACTTTGTCATCTTAACGTTATCAAGATACACCTGTCTTCTCCAACAACACCTGAGCAAGTACTGGTGTTACCCGTTCAACAAGATGACACAGGTAATCCAATTACCTCCTACCTCTTTTGCATTGTCTATTAACTTTGTCATCTTAACGTTATCAAGATACGCCTGTGTTCTCCAACAACACCTGAGCAAGTACTGGTGTTACCCGTTCAACAAGATGACACAGGTAATCCAATTACCTCCTACCTCTTTTGCATTGTCTATTAACTTTGTCATCTTAACGTTATCAAGATACGCCTGTGTTCTCCAACAACACCTGAGCAAGTACTGGTGTTACCCGTTCAACAAGATGACACAGGTAATCCTATTACCTCCTACCTCTTTTGCATTGTCTATTAATTTTGTCATCTTAACGTTATCAAGATACGCCTGTCTTCTCCAACAACACCTGAGCAAGTACTGGTGTTACCCGTTCAACAAGATGACACAGGTAATCCTATTACCTCCTACCTCTTTTGCATTGTCTATTAACTTTGTCATCTTAACGTTATCTAGATACGCCTGTCTTCTCCAACAACACCTGAGCAAGTACTGGTGTTACCCGTTCAACAAGATGACACAGGTAATCCTATTACCTCCTACCTCTTTTGCATTGTCTATTAACTTTGTCATCTTAACGTTATCAAGATACGCCTGTGTTCTCCAACAACACCTGAGCAAGTACTGGTGTTACCCGTTCAACAAGATGACACAGGTAATCCTATTACCTCCTACCTCTTTTGCATTGTCTATTAACTTTGTCATCTTAACATTATCAAGATACGCCTGTCTTCTCCAACAACACCTGAGCAAGTACTGGTGTTACCCGTTCAACAAGATGACACAGGTAATCCAATTACCTCCTACCTCTTTTGCATTGTCTATTAACTTTGTCATCTTAACGTTATCAAGATACGCCTGTCTTCTCCAACAACACCTGAGCAAGTACTGGTGTTACCCGTTCAACAAGATGACACAGTTAATCCAATTACCTCCTACCTCTTTTGCACTGTCTATTAACTTTGTCATCTTAACGTTATCAAGATACGCCTGTCTTCTCCAACAACACCTGAGCAAGTACTGGTGTTACCCGTTCAACAAGATGACACAGGTAATCCAATTACCTCCTACCTCTCTTGCATTGTCTATTAACTTTGTCATCTTAACGTTATCAAGATACGCCTGTGTTCTCCAACAACACCTGAGCAAGTACTGGTGTTACCCGTTCAACAAGATGACACAGGTAATCCAATTACCTCCTACCTCTTTTGCATTGTCTATTAACTTTGTCATCTTAACGTTATCAAGATACGCCTGTCTTCTCCAACAACACCTGAGCAAGTACTGGTGTTACCCGTTCAACAAGATGACACAGGTAATCCAATTACTTCCTACCTCTTTTGCATTGTCTATTAACTTTGTCATCTTAACGTTATCAAGATACGCCTGTGTTCTCCAACAACACCTGAGCAAGTACTGGTGTTACCCGTTCAACAAGATGACACAGGTAATCCAATTACTTCCTACCTCTTTTGCATTGTCTATTAACTTTGTCATCTTAACGTTATCAAGATACGCCTGTGTTCTCCAACACCCCTGAGCAAGTGTTGTTGTAACCATTTGTGCTAAAGCTATGTCATATGTCTTTATACATTTTCTAGACTTTATGATTGGAATGTAAGTGAACAAAATTGGATCAAGTATAGACATATGTGACAGGCCATCTTTCAGCTGCCTAAAATAGCCTTTATATATTCCCAGATAAACATTTATCAGCCTGGCACTAAGCATTGACTCCAAAATTCGCAAAAGGAGGAGACAAGGGAGGAGGCACTTTAGCAATAAATCTTTGCTCCAACCAGTGTCGTAAGCCACTGGAAGATCAACTGATGTTTTTCAACTTCTTTCAAACCCATTTTCGATCAATTATGTCAGAGCTAGGATCTGGTCGCTACATCTTCGGCCAGAGTGAAAACCAGACTGCTCAACTGTAACTTTATAATCAAGAATGGGAGATATTTTATTGTATAGCATTATTTCTAGCAATTTTTAACAAACCTAAATATTTAAAGTGATAACAATCCACTCTTTCGGGATCTTTGCCTGGCACTAGATACTACTTTTTATCGCATAGATCCTTTTGGAAAATTACGTCTAGCTAGTATCTTATTGTAGACTATCTGAAGCCACTGTTATAGTTTGATAACAGAAATTCCGACAAGACCAGCTGCTTTCTCTGCTAGTATGGTGGGAATCGCTTCTTCAACCACTTTTTCCATGACAATTCCGGAAACTTACAGAGGTGCAAGTTGGCTCTTTTTTTATTTCATTGAAACTTGTAAAGGACATGTCAGAATGATGGCTGTTAAACTGACTATCCATTTTGGATATAAGGATTTATAGAATGTTGGGTAAAAAGATTGAGTGTGAAATGAAAAGTACTGAGGAGAGTAAGCGAAGAGAGAGAAATATTTAAAACTATAAAAGTAAATAAAATAATTCAGTTAGGACATGTCATGAGAGGAAAGAACATGCTGAGAAGTGCTAGAGAAGAAAGCGTTATAGGAAAGAGAGAAAAGGGAAAAGGAAGTTATCAGATCCAGAACAGTATAAGGATCGGAGGAAAGTATGAGACAACAAAAAGACGTGATCAAAACAGCGAGGTTTGGTGGTGGGTGCAGCAGGACCTGTCTGAGGGCAGAACACCTTTGATGATGATGAGTTGTTTTTAGGTGGATAATAGCACTAAAATTTATTCTGTGATATTCCCATAAGGTAGCAATAGCACAAAATCACATTTTTTTACGTGTTATGAATATGCTGACATAGTGGCTCAGAGGCTATGGCTTTGGATTGAGGAGGGCAAGTTCCAAAGTCCACAGTTCCAAGGTTTGAATTTCCACTGAGCCAACGGTCGGTTCTTTGGTTCTTTACTCGTTGAATAAAGTTCACGCTCATGTCTGTAGGCCCATGTGAACTGCCGGGTGAAGTTTAAAAAATTGTTTTGTAACCCTAGCTGTCCTACACACACACACTCAGGGTTTCTTAATTCACTCGATAAAATATTGTTACAGTTTTACAAGGCGTTACTTCAGATAAACACAGACTGTATCATTTACATAACGACACATGGGACTATATGGGATAGCTGGTGGCCGAGCTATCTAAAGCATGGTACTGTACCTCAGTTAGAGATAGCGCAGGTTCATGGCTTTGTCTAGATGTTTACATAAATAATATTTACCTTGTACTGTACTGGTTCTCCCCCTTACTCTCTCTGATAAGTTGCTCACAGATCAATAGTTTATGTGGAATGGGTGGAGTAAGGTTAAAGAGTAGATTGGCCTTACATTGTTTTTACAAAATAAAACTGTATATTATTCAATCATTTATAATTTTTAACTATGAATAAGGTCAATCTGATCTCGAACCTAAAATGGTTTAGCATTATAATATTACTTTAGGTACAAACTATAAAGCTTAAGTGTGTTTAATATTGAACCGGAAAATGTTCAAATGGTGTATTTCCAAAGACATCTATTACATATCACTACCACAAGCAGTGTGTACTTTACAATCGGATGTTTAGGATTGAACATTATGACATTTGTCTTAAAGGCGTAACGAACGCGATCTACATGTAAAATAGTTCGTCAGACAGATTGACTATCTACAATGTTTACGGGGCCTCCATACTGGCAGAAATAACATGAAATCCCCCTCCCCCTTCATGTCAGTCACACAATCCCCTATATTGACAGCCTTGCCACGTCACCTCTTTGTGTACGAATAATGGAAGCCCCCTCGGTGTAGCGTTATTAGATAATATTTATAAAATACGTCAACCTCAGCTAGTTCAGAATCAGCAGGATTTAGAAACGTTAGACAACATAAAAGTAAAAACCCCTCAAATTTCCATATTAGCTGCTTCCGTATAAAATTATATATAAGTATCGTTATATGAACATAAACAAAAGCCGTATAAAAATGATGACATTGTGGTTACGTTTTTGAAATGCCATAACATACGTAATATGTCGTTAAAACCTTTTTCGGATTTTTTAATTAATTTAACAAGTTAAATTTAACCTGACTGTTCTGCTAAGTACAAAAGTGCATCCATATTGACTCGAAATACCTTACAATACATTTCTACAAAACATAATTAACTCTTTTGAATTCACATTTGTGAATTTCAATTATTCAAAAACTTTGGATATATATGTATAAAAATTCGTACAAACAATATGTTCAATATAAAGATAAGATCCTTATTTATTTGCTAAGTTTGTTTTAGGTTTATCCTAATTGTGTACTTAAGAACAACGCAAGAAAATTCCTCAAGACCGAAGGTCAAAAATATCTTTTTATTAAAAAATTTCCCTCTGGTTCGATAATTGTTAAGGTTTTATAACACTAAACAGAAATTTAAATAATATTTGTATGGATCAATAAAAATTAGTTTAGTTTAGCGGTCGGTGGTAAACAGGTATTATCGCATTGTCAGCTGATAAGAGTCCAAAGGTTGCCTTCCTGGAGAAACCTGGAAATGCGAGAGATTCCTGGTTTTCGCACTCTATACTTTTGAAGTTCATACAGTTCGCTTCAACTAATATTCTCTCCCCTGTAGATGGCTGCTCTTCAGCGATTATGAGCTCGTGGTGCTTTGTGTTTCATGTTTAATTTAAGATTTTTTATCGATAAAATATTTATTTTTTTCAAAATTCGTTAAAATTGAGTGAACGTTCGTGGCAATTAATCCAAATCTTTACCAAATTACGTTCGCCCAATACGCTCCAAGTTATATTAGTTGGATTATAGATTCAGTAGATGGCGTATCAACGGATTATAGATTCAGATAGATGGCTTATCAACGGATTATAGATTCAGATAGATGGCTTATCAACGGATTATAGATTCAGATAGATGGCTTATCAACGGTTTATAGATTCAGATAGATGGCTTATCAACGGATTATAGATTCAGATAGATGGCTTATCAACGGATTATAGATTCAGGTTTACTTAGTAGTAAACTGTAACCTTAAGTTCAGAGGTTCTTAGAATGGTGCTTAATAGTTTGTTGGATGGTGATGTTTATTATTTCTTAATAATCAGAGCGTATTGTATAGTTCTTGAAATGTTATAATTATTTGTTTAAAATGTATGCAAGTTGTGAATATTAATAATAAACCATTTTTCTCCGTTTTTACTTTTTTTTTTTTTTTTTTTTTTTTTTTTTTTGAGATTGTGTCATTATATAATACTATTACGCTCACTTCTTTCGATATTGGAAAACATTACTTAATACTTAATCAGTGTTCAAGTAGTTTGTGTTTTTTTTTCTGTGTACCATTTGCCTGAATAGTGTTTCACAGCGTGTTTAATGTTGAGTCAACTACACAATGTTAGATAATAGAAATAACTCAACATAAAACAAGGTAATCGATATTGACAATCTATTCCCATAAATATTCAATCTAGGTTCTATAAAGTAGCTTTCTCTCGTTCCAAGGTAGTGTGCTTTACCGCCAAGATAGACAACGTTGTCTCATTATTTATAAATGTTTATTTATTTATATTATGACATCTGATATAATTTTCTAGGATCAATGCTGAATTTAATAGTTAGGTTTAGTTGTAATTTTCAAATGCAGTTTATCAGTAGATTATACAATTACTATTTAATTCAAGTAATTTAATATGTCTAGTTATTTTGCAAACATAAAGTTAATTTTAATTTATATTTCTTACCTGTGAACAGAATGCATAATTTAATAATAAAACATAAATAAATATCCAGCAACAAACCGCATAATGTCATTATATACCCTTTGAATCATTATATACCCTTTTTTAAGTAAAATATTTTTCCCTTTTTGAAGATTTTTCGTAATAGCTTAAAATATTAGTTAGTGTTTTGTTATATCGTTTCAAACATTTCTACAGACTAATTCACAATAAATAAGATTTATAAGTATTGGAATTTCGTTTCTAATATTAATTTATGATTGTGTAAGAAACTGTCCTTTGTTACGCTTATTATTTTATTCGGGACATACGTATGTTATTTTTGCTGAAAAACAGTGAGAGAACATTGTTACACTTACATCTCCCCCCCCCTCTACCCCAACTCATCGAAACCATCCAGCTTCGATACAATTTGTTATCTTTCAATTTGAACTGTGCCATCCACATTATTGTATATCCGTCTAGTATGACAGTCGGTACAACCCTGAAACAGTACTTAAAGTCCACGATTTATTTTGTTTAATGCAACCCAAAGCTAATAACTTTGCCTATACTTCTAGGATAATATTTCTTCAAGAATATTTTGTGGTTTTGAGGAATGACATAGAATTTATTACACAAAAAATACACAATTTTACTAGATTATATTACCTGTTTAAATGCATACAGGTAGTTAAACATTGCTGTGAACGTTCCTTTATCACCATAAATCACTCATTTACTAGATGTCTTAAAGTAAATGATTTAATTTTAGTCTATAGATGCTAATAAAACAGCTTTGAATTCATTTACGCTCTACACTCAACCCCTTCGATATTAAATTTTATATATTGATATATTTCATAAAACTAATCGTAAACTCTTATCCTCACCTTTATCAGTTACATTTATTACCTCTTCCTTTCACAATCCTCTAGCTTATTCTTGTCGTAAAAAACTTAGTCAACAACTGGATAACAGAACAGTGTGATATAAAATTAAACTAAAGACGGATATAATTCTGACTGAGTCTCCATAACTATTCACCTGCTGGTATCTTAATTATTCACCTCAGAAAGGTCTTAATTAACATCCTAAATGTTCCGAAATGGTGTAGAGAAAATTAAATTATATAACGCTACATTTAAATCTGTGGTTTCACAAGGAAGAGTATTGGTCCCTATTATGTAAAAGATATTAAAAAATATAAGCGGGTTGTTTAGGATATAATGCAATCTCAGTACAAAGATGAGGCATTTAATTTCTTTAATTCGTTCATCTCTTAAGCGCCTACAGTATACGTGTACTGGATATCGTGGAAAAAAACAGATGAAGAACTTATTCCCTAGCTGTTCAAGTGATGAATGGCCATCTAAAGAGGAAAGCAGACTTTATTCTCAATATTCGAAGAGGTCGAAGATGACTATGAAGTACCTGGGAGTTCGGCTGCCCACCAGACTCATAAACCTCATTAATGTTCTGCATCCATAAATGTCAATGGATTATAACACAATTATTACTCTTTTATGATCGCTTTTCCAGGTCAGGTTGTAAGTTAGGTCAGGTTAGGTTAGAACAAGTCAGGTTACGTCAGGTTAGATCAGGTCATGTTAGGTCAGGTCAAGTTAGATCAAGTCAGGTTAGGTTAGGTCAGGTTTGGTTAGATCAAGCCAGGTTAGGTCAGGTTCTTAGGTTAGATTAAGACAACAGTATATTTTGGATTCTTTAAAAGTGTATTTGATAAAAATACCATTATAATGTCTAGATTTAAGTAAATATGAGGTTTAACAGTTTGAAAGCTGCCCACTGTTGGTATATAATATAAAATTGGTCTTGTTGCATAGAAACTGAAGTTTCGTAATTCCATTTCAAACTCGAATGAACTGAAATTACTTATTTTGCGATGTATTTACAAGTGGTTATTTACTCTGTTACTTCAACATTTGTATTCTAACATTTCTATATTACTTTGTAACACTAAATAAGTATATTATTATTAAAGCAATTACAAACAAGGTATTAAAATAACACAATTAAAAATATGATCCGTGTTTGTAAATCATTGGTGCCTAAAATAAGTTGTCAAACATTAAGAAACCAAATGAGGCAAATTATAATGTTAAACGTACATGGATCATGTATTTTATGCGATGTAGACATGCTAGGAAATCAACTAACAGTATCGATTTACAAACATTTCTGCCATGTCAGATGTGGTAAATGTATGTGGTAATCCTCAGCCCACATTGTACCATGGGATAGAGACATTCCGAGATTGATGTACAGTAAACTGTGGCGTGGTGTAGTTACTTTTGACTGTAAAAATGAAACTAACAAGTCAGCTTTACAAGCTGTTATATTTTATGTGATTCTCCATAAGCCTAACTTTAATTTGAAATAAAGACTACAGCTTTATTTAAGAACGTACAATAATAAACTTGACCCTTTATCAAAGAGAACACAACTATATAGAGCCCTTTGAAATTAGATTTTATTTTTTCCCGTTTACTTATTTTTATAGAACAATAATATTGTTCTATATATATATATATATATATATATTATTAACCAAAACAGTAAAAAAATCTATCTCATGAGACAATAGTCACACTTATCATAAAAAATGTTACTATTTTAAATACATATGTTACAACATGTAAGTATGAAGCATTTTCAAGTGAAGTAACATACAACAAAACAAGGTAAATGTTACAAAACAAGTAAAAAGTACAAAACAAGGGCTTCAGCTACTGATAACAACTGGCGCTGCCTGTTAGCTAAGTGGGGAAGGAGAGTCAACTGCCACGACTGTTCAAATAATACAGAGGTTTGATGACGGTCGGACAGACGACTACAGGTCTTCTGATAGTCAACGGAGTTGCAAATAGTTCCAAAGTCAACAGGTAGAGGGTCGGAGGCTTGAGTGTGACAAAATTATTCACCGGAGAAGACTGTTAAAATAAAATTTAGTTAGTTTGTAAATGGAGGTTTGAAATTAATTATGTTATATAATAACTGAAAAGTATGAAACTCTTGATACTAATGATCTGAGAAAAAGTTACTTTATAAAATGCACAAACATTGTTTAGTTAATAAAAAAAAATCAATCCAAATATTTATTTTCATTACGATCACACGCCAATGATGAAATACCAAGTTTATAGGGTTTAAAAGTTCAAATAGCAAATATTTTAGAAACATTTGGTTTCTATTTCACTTAGCTTACAATTACAGAATTCAGAATTTATATCACTTAATTATTTCATAACCACATCAAAAAGTTGTAAATCGTGTTTTTTTAGGATATATAATACATTAACGAAAAACATTTGATATTATAATTCTAAATTGTAAAATAAGAATAGGGAGATAGAGGGGAGGGGACACTGTAATGATGCTACTCAACAATACGGTAGATGAAACGAAATTAGCTGGATACAAAGTTAGTGCGGCAAAGGGAGAAAAGTAATGATGAGAAAGAGAGACGGTCGGCCTCATTTATTCCCAATGTCCTCTGCATTGTTCATCACAATGGGTGTATTGCCATCTTAGATATCAAAGTGTTATTAATGTTGCTGCCGTTTCCAAACCATTAGACATTTATACTGGAGTTGACGCTGCGTGAAATGAGTGACATCCAAGTAACCTTGAGAGACCACAACAATAGTTAAACTTGCTGATCTCACCCTCTTTATTCATTACTATTTTTATTCATTACTAAGACGCAAATCATAGAGATACGGGTGAATATGCGGAGTGAATGAATGTGATGAGTGTAGATGAACAAATGTAGTCATTGTTACTAACTGAGTTAGACTTAGCTCAGAAAGGAACGTTCGTTAATAACCCAATTATCCAGGGCAACTAAGAGACCTACAGTCTTATGTGGAATCCAAACCACGTAGTATTGGTCTGATTTTCAGCTATTTGGCAAGCTTCATACTCACTGCTTCCCACACAACATCCGAACCCTGACTGCACCCAACATGGACACCCCACACTTCTCTAGTAGTGTCCACCTCGATGGTAACCATTGAGTGGACGCTGTGTCAGTATTAAGAGGAAGGAACATAGGACCTATCGCCTTAAATATCTATAGTACTTTGTCCCCAAGTGGCTGGGCTACAGCACTACGCCACTAGTGCTGAAATTGTATTATTGCTAACTTGAAAACTGATTGGACATTTAAAAATGTTATAAGGAAACAACAAACGTTTGATCGGCGCCAAATTAAGGTACGTTTTGTAGGTTTATGTACAAAGTTTCACAAAAAATGTGTCCTGGCTGTTAATGTTCGAACTCTACACCTAATTTAGAGCAAATAATGCAACAGAATTTTGTGTTCTTGTGGGCCAGGGAGGTAAAAATGAAATTAACGAACGAGGTGAGGTAGTGGGACTAAGGTTTTCCAAACTACCAACTAACCTCCCCCCCCCCTTTAAGACTGCCCTGGAACCGTTTACCACATTGCTGTGGGCTAGACATATGTTTGTATAACTTCAAGGCATTCCACAGTCGAAATCGCTAAGACAGCGGTCTAGATCTGCCTTATTTCTCAAGTATGCCCTAAACATTCTGGGAAACACGGATCCAGTTGTCTTCCCAAGGGGATAGAATCGTGGTAACAGATAAGTAAATTGTCATGTTACTTACTTATTCTTGAGTATCGAACACGTGCCTGCAACAGGTATAATATCGACTAAAATTATTTGTAATAGGACAACCAGACTGTTACATAAAATCCGTAAAACATGTTTTAAATACAAAAATCTTAAATCACTATCAGTAGCGTGAATAAGGGAATTGATTCACTTCACATTAAGCATAAAAAAATCTAAATTATTTTAAAATATTCATACGCCATTGAATTAAAATCAATTATAAACCACTTAACATGGGGGCCTCACATAGATTACATATCGAAGAAGTTATCATGCACCTTGATTTTAATAAGGCGCCTCACTTTATGTGTTAGCAGTAGCTACATCATATCGGTATAATACTACGCCTACTTCCAATCGATTATGAGGTACAGACTTATTCTTTGGTGTAATTGTAGCAGAGCTAATGAAATACTCATCCTTCAAAAAAAGGCAATCCGAATCATGACTAAATCAAATAGTTTAGAACACTGTAAGCCTCTTTTCAAAAACACTGGCATTCAGATGGTTTTTAATTTATACTTGTATGACATAATGCAATACATTCTAAATCATCCAGAGTTTTGACATTTCAATGAAACTTGTAAATATGAGCTCCGTAACAACATGAGGGCTGTAATTGGTTTCCACAGACCAAATAAGAGCTTATCCAGCCACACTATAATAAGCATTAAAGTATATAATAAACTTGTCACTTTAGTTCAAAAGTATCAACCCAAAGGTTTCTTGAAAACATTTTATTGCTGGCTACTCAGAAACCCATTTTATTCAATTGACGATTTTTTTAGTTTTGATTTAGTTGAATTTTAAGTACTATATATGCATTAGATCATGCTTACCCCAGATAACAGAGGTGCTTAGTGGAAATGTACTGAGGCCCCCTTCCCCAGTGTAACCCAAAGGGTAATCGAAACAAAAGATAAACATTGCAAAAGGTTAGTTTCCCATATTTACCAATATTTTAAAGATATTTTGCTAATCCTATTTAATAGTTTAATATGTTATG
>JAQJVL010006612.1:0-28021 GCA_035578905.1 Stictocephala bisonia | reverse complement strand
AGGATAGGAGTGTATTTTATATAGTATAACAAGGTTAACAGTGAATTTTATATAGTATAACATGGAAAAAGTTAGGTTAAGACTGAATTTTATATAGTATAACAAGGTTAACAGTGAATTTTATATAGTATAACACGAAAAAAGTTAGTGTATTTTATATAGTATAACAAGGTAAACATTGAATTTTATATAGTATAACACGAAAAAAGTTAGGTTAACAGCGAATTTTATATAGTATGATGTGGGAATTTGGAGGGAAATTTAGGAATTTGAGGGAAATTTTGGGAGGGAAAATTCCCACGTGGGTTGGTACCACTGCGCCGCCATCTTGGACAAGTCACGTGACCGCTCTCGACCAATCAGAGGCCAGAAAAGTGAGTCTCAAACTCCCCCCTTATGTCTACTTATATTGATCCGTAACCATCAAATTTAAATAAAACCTTAGTAAAAAAATATATACATTAGAAATTACTTGACACTGTTTACTGTAGAAAAGTTTAAGTTTGGAATACATTAAAAAGACTTTTAATTTATTGAAGATTGATTGGTATGTTTAGAAAATTAATGCATATAAGTGGTTTTCAGTGATTAAAACCAAAAACATTTCATATAAAACATGAAGTAAACTATACAGGGAAAATAAGTTTGGATTGCTTACTCGGTCGATGTCTCTGTGGAATGATCTTTAAAAAAGATTACTTCGCCATTTCCCAAACCTAGCAAAGCTCATTCAAAGGAATTTGTGAAACTGTGGACAGACACGGTTCATGGTTCATGGCTTAGTCAACGTAAGTGGTGCGAAGTGGTCAATATTATAGCAGCTACTGCTCTCTTGACAGTATATATCATCACTGGTTTTCTAGTACTGTACATGTAATACAAACCTAGAGATTGTCTCGTACAGGAGACCTAAGACTTATGGTTAAAACTAAGATTTTTTCACGAGTATATATGGAGTTAGATTCAGTTTTGATGTTGCAGCAGTAAAATCTGGGGGAAACTAATATAATCATAAAATCTATTATGTATTACTGTCAGTTTATACGACTGGAACACCTTTTTTTACCACATTTTTCTATTAAAATTTATAATGAAATAAGATAATTGTAATCTGATATTACAACCACATTCTTGGAAACAATATGCAAACTACCACATGTTCCCATGTCATAGTGCTCGTTTATATATTGTAGTAGGAAGATGTACAAAGCTGAAGAACTCTCAACGGAAGGGTATGCGGTGGAAGTTCCTGAGGGACGTGTGAGAGTTTAAACCTTGGTCACTAACTTGAAAGGGAATTATTAATGACAACTTTTACATTGCCAACATCACCTGCAAGATTGTTGACAGGATTTCTGCAAGTATATTTTTGATTGGTTTTGCATGCCAATTGTATGAGATTTATTACCTAACGTGTTTGTGTCCAATATTTTTATGAAATGGTACATACCACAGAAATATATAAGTTTAACTATAGCATATTTATATATTAACAAATCATTTATATATAATACTATCATTTAATTGAAGTTGTTGAAATGGGTCTTTTGGATGTGATTAGGCACGTATTTTAAGATTAAACCCAATATTTAGGTGGGCTGTGCGATTAATATATAAGACATTGTTATTGCAAATTTTAGTATTTTTTAATTATTAAAAATAACTTTAGCAGTATGCCATGAGTGACAGTTATTCCCATTGTTCTATCAATTATTTATCTAGCATAATCATGATGAAGAAATAATATACAATTTTTAAAATGATATTGTTGTTAGTATTTAAAATTTTAAATGTTCCTAACCAAATTACAAACCCAAAGTAACCATGGATTACAAGCCATATTTAATACTAAAATTATTTAACTGAAAATTATATGTTATCCTAAGAAGGATTATAAATAGATCAAAGTTATTATGTGTTAATTAATAACAATGATGGCTACTTCATAAACATAAAAGTACATCTAAATTTTAATGTAAATTTTCAAGCGTGGTGAAAAGTTACATTGCAAAATGTGAAAAGAAAAGCTATTCTTATAATATTGACCAATGTCTACCGCTATGTTGACGAAGCCATGAACCGTGTGGTGTGTCCACAGTTTCACCCCGTGCTTTGAATCAACTTTGGTTCGTTTGACCAATGGTGAGGTAGTTTTATTTTAACACTCGTCTACCGACATAACAGACACCAACGGGTGACACATATGTTAATTAAAAAGCGTAGTAAAGTAGTAAAGGTCCTTTTACCCATCAATTTACGTACGGTGATACTGTTGAAGCCACGAACTATGTAGTCTTTTACAGTTTGGTCAGGAGTTTTTAATCTACCAAGACACATTCCCAGTTGGGGCAATGATTACGTAATTTGGTTTGAAAATCATTCCACCGACCCAAAAGACTTCGACGACTGTCACCTCTGTTGTGAAACCACGAACTTTGTGGTCCTTCAACAGTTGCGTCACGAATTTTGAATACAACCTCTTATGTTGGGGCATTGGTGAGATAATTTTATTTATTTATTACAATGGTGCACCACCACTATTCATCTAGACAGGATGATAATATAGGCAAATAATAATGATAATATTAATCCAAAGTAGAAAATAACACAACCAACATCGTATGAAGTTATAATAGTACATAAAGTATTACAAAATGCAAAGAAAAAAATATAATGGCCATAAAAATCAAATAAACAAGAAAATTAAGAAAAAGGTAAGAATACTATTTAATAAATAGTAATAATAACAGTAAGTAAATATTGCACATACAATAATAAAGAAATTTTCAACAAGAAAATATTTTTCTGTGAGCATCATCAAATCACCTAATACTTAAGCTATTACTTTAAATTTGTAATAGTTTAAAGTGATAGTTGATACATTTTTTATTAATAATAATAAAGACATATATATTATTTATTTTTTTGTTTCTTTTTATTTAAAAACGAAAAAAAAATACTTATAACAAAATAGAAACCCTTTAAAAGGAAGGGGGGGGAAAATTTAAGAAGTGTTACTTACATACGAACTGTGATTTAAAATAAAATATATCTTTACTAGAGGTATTTTCTAATAAACATTCCAAACTTATTTTCAACATATTTTTTTATAATTAGTTTTTCCAACACATGTTGTGTATATAAGGTAAATACCAAACTCAACGTGTATGGATGGAGGGGTGGGTAGTTACCACACTGTACGTGTATGGCTTGTAAGGGGGGGTTTAGGTACCACATGAAACGTGTATGGTGAAAGGAGGGGGGTAGGTCCCAAAAATTGTAAGGGTATGGGTGGAGGGGTGTTTTGGGTTTCCACCTTTTACGTATATGGGTGGAAGGGTGGGTGGTCCCCAAAATTTTAAAACGGTATGGCTGAAAGGGGGTGGCTATGTTCCAACAGTACGTTTTAAGGGGCTGTAAGGATGGGTAGGTCCCACATGTACGTGGGGGGGGTGGAAGGGGGGCTTAGGTCCCCAACACTTTTTTTCGTTATGGGGGGAAAGGGGTAGGTAGGTCCCCAACTCTGTCCCTTTTTTGGGGCTTTAAGGGTGGGTAGGTACCACACTGTACGTGTATGGCTGTAAGGGTGGGTAGGTACCACACTGTAAGTGTATGGGTGGAAGGGGTTTTTTGGTACCACACTTCACTGTACGTTTTGGTTGGAAGGGTGCTTGGTTTCCCAACACTCTCGTTTTATGGAGGGGAAGAGTGGGTAGGAAACCCAAAATTTTTCGTGTATAAATGTAAGGGGGGGGTATTACCCACGAAACGTGTATTGTGGAAGGGGGGGGTTGGTAAAACATTGTAGGGGAGTTTTAGGTGGAAGTTTTGGTGAAAGGTACCACGCTCAAAGTTATAGGTGGAAGAGGGGTTTAGGGTATTCCCACGTACGGGGTATGGGGGGAAAGGGTGCGCTTTTTACAAAACTGTACGCCCTTATTTTAAAGAATTAAAAAAAAATTGATTTAATAAAGGGTAAATATTGCAAAAAATTTATATTTAAAATCTTTTTTGGGGGAAATGAATGTTCCTTTATAAAGCTTCCTTTAAATGTTTAAAAAACCCTTGGGTTTTGGAAAAGAAAAGTTTATAAATTTAAAAAAATGTTTTATTACATATTTAACAACAAAATTTTTTTTTTTTTGTTAATATATGATACATTCTTTTACTTTATAATCTATTAAAAAAAATTTTTTTAAAAAAAAAATCTGTGTTCTTTTCCGATCTAACACGTTTTTAAAATGAAAAAAATTAATAAATATGTTGTTTATTATTTACATATTTTATTAAAAAAATTAAATGGATGGGTTGTGCTCGTATGCCATTATAGAGTGAGCATGCCTTATTGGAAACCTAGTTAATATACATACAAAAATATAAGGTAAATTTTATTGGTTGAGTTTTTATTATGTCGTTGGAGGGTATAGTGTAATTTTAAAGTAATATATCTTAATATTAAATTACCATATTGCATTTCTTAAATTTTAAAGAAGAAACAACCCTTAAAAACCTAATTTCAACCCAAAACGTATGAAACATTAATTGTTAGGGTGTATCGATAAATGTTTTTTGTGTTTTATTTAATGGTTAAAAGTTAAACTAAGCAAAAACTTACTTTTTGAAAAAAACTAATAAAATAGCAATTTATTTTATTTACATTAAAAGTAAATCAAATATATACCTCTTTAAAGACACAATATTTTAGTAACCTTTAACCAAAAATTTAAAAATTATTTTTAATTTGTCTATTTTTAATTGATACGATGGGACAAGGTTTTTTATTTCTTATAAAATCCCCTTTTTAACCACAATCCCCAGTTTAAAAGTTTAACTTGGCATTACATTACATTTTCTCTTCTTTGCAGGAAAGATAAGTAATCCGGCAAAGTGCTGTTATTGTAGTTTCGTGATCGAGGACCGTTCAAACAGACGATCAGACAAAAGAAGATTACTGTAGATTTTATCCTTTGGAATTTATCTTCCCCCTTTTTTCTATAAAATAAAGCCAAAAAAAAAGAAAATTTTTTTTGTTACAAGTAAGAAAATTTTTTTTTTTGCATAGTTTTTCTTGAATATAAAGTTTTTTAGAAGATAAAAATTTTTAATGGGAAAATAATTGTTAGCTAATTTATTTTATAGACCTGGGAGTAAAATTCTTTTCATTCGGGGTTACAAAAATATACTTTTTTCATTGTGATTCTGACTTACCTGCCTATCCGTACACAAGGAGTGCTCTTGAACCGTCGAGTAACTACAATAAAACACAGTTAGTGCCTTTTGAAGCTACCAGTTTTACGTGCACCAAGTATAAAGTAATCTTATTTTAAAAGAATTGGCATTTTTATAACGTAATTGATAATTAATTCAAATTGCACTCATTTATCTTTAAATTTTTAATGGTTTAAAGTGACAGTAGATTTAAAATTTTTATTTAAAAAATAATAAAACCTTAATATTAATTTTAATTTTGACCCTTTTTGTTTGAAACAAAATAAAAAAAAAACAAAAAAGTAATAGTTTGGGCCCTTAAAAAAGAATGGGGGTAGGGCCCCAAATTTTATTTAAAAAAACTATGATTGAGTATAAAATATATGTTCCCCTTGGCCATAATTATCTTAAAAAGCATTTTATGGCAACGAATTTGTTGTTTTATAACATAAGAAGTGTAGATAAAAAAAAAAAAAAAAATAATTCACATTCCCTTTTTATTAAATATAAATATTGAACGTAATAACAATATTACGTTCCCAAAACCCGGGGGGTGTCACTCATAGTATTTTCAGCTTTATTGTAACTCTTTAACGCTAATTAAAATAAAAGTCAAACGAACAAAATTGCGGGTGTAAAATTTAAGATAGGTAAAATTGTTTTGTGGTAATTCACAGCTACATTAATATAACTTCATATTATAATAACCCAATACTAATATTGATATACAATTATTAATGACTCTACTTGTTCATTTGGGGTTTTTTTTTTGAATTTTTTTTTCTATTTGGGGTTTTTACTCATAACCACAAAAAAATTTAAAAATCCAATTTTTTTCACGAAATTTTCCATGAAGAGGGATGAAAGAAATTTTTTTTCCCTTTAAGTTTTTTCTGATACTAAATCATAGACTTTATTGATTACATTAAATTTCTGAGTAGAATGGTAAAAAGTGGCTTCGGTTTCAGGAAGCATAAGCCTATGTCTTTTTACTGGTTAATCAACTAAGATGAAGGTTGATTTCACCATGGGATTTCATAGAATTCATTGTGTTAATAATGTATTTCTATTAGCCTTGTATATTTTAAGAACATACTTTTTATTTTTTGTTTTTCACTCACACTGATCTCTGGTTTGATGTTACCGTAACCAGTTTTCTTGCATCATACAATCTTCCATGTCTGGACCTAATTTCTGAAGGTTTACTTTCTTGTCAACCCAGAAGCACTCTCTACCACTACAATCATGTAAATATAATTAATGTACTACACTATATGCTGATATTACACATACGAATTGTGAAAACTAACAACACAATCTCCATAGCCTCCAAAGCAAGTTCTATTGTAGGAAATGTAATAAGAGGTGAGCCAATATAAAGGGACTTAAAGCAATGCTGAAATTGATTTATGTTATTGTTGTTGGCGTGATTTCAGTAAACTTGACAGGGTGTTTACTTATATACCATTATTTAAAACCGTTTTAACTTTGGACTCATCAGGTTATTCCCCTTACCCGATTTATCATGAACAATAATTTAAAAATTTAACATTAAAATATAAACCCACAATATGACTGAACAAATTAGAAAAGGAAAACAATGGGTATCAATGGGGGTAACAATGGGTTTCCGCCTGAACTCTTCACACATGAACGACACTTTATACCCACGTAGTTTATAGCACATTTTGCTACACACAGGACCGCTACATTATATGGCTTGGCACATTTTATAAAGTGAAAGGTAGTATTTATGTTTATCTGAAAATAAAATATTTAACACAGTAAAACCTGTTGATTAAAGTAAAATATGTATTGTTAAAAAAATATTTATATCTTTTCCGTTAATTCACTGCAACTTTTTTCCCCGTAATTCACTACCACTTGATAAATATTCTGTTGCTCTAAAAACTATACTTCAATCATTTTTACGTCGATTGTGGTATTCCTTATCCAATAGCAATCCTATATCGCTGGCCTGATCTTATCGCTTTCCATGAACTTACACACGGAGAACGCATTCGGTGGTAAGTCAATCATTGGATTTACCAGTTCACGATCAACTTTAGTAGCCATCTAACCATAATTGAGATACAAAACTATGGTATATATGGGACGGAAAAATTCCTACTATTTAATTAAATTACAACGAAAATAAATAATAAATGATAATTATAAGAAAGCGAGACAGTATTCTCAATTCAACAAGTAAACATCAGTGGAATGAAAGAACATTTTTCATTCTTCTATGTCAGTACTATTTTCAAATCCTATTCACTATGTTATTTTTTATAATTTTTTTAGCTAATTTGGATTAGTTGTTATGGCTGAGATCAGTGTATAACGTTTTAGTTACCCTATACTCATTTACTTATTGACATTTTATTCACAATACTCTTAAAACGCTTAAAAAATGTCTTTAAGTAAACCTTATTGATGCAACAACTATTGAATATAAATAGCATGTAGAAATAATTCTTATCTAAATGTTAAATACTAATTGAATTATTAAAATCGGTCTGCATTAATTTGTGGTATATTACTGATATTAATGCAAATATATTTCACCAACCCAGACGATATTGTTCCTAGAATATATAATTCAAAAGGAAAACTAATTCGTTCTAGGATTAAATATATCTCATATATAAGTTTGAATTTATAATGGCGAAGAATGGTAAAATGTAAAATAATGAATAAATGATATCAATTAATCCTCCCAAAATATAACTTCATAGGTAAGTTTATGACAATATTTGCTCTGTGTAAGGTGGAAAATGTCCTGTCACAGCCTAAAATTTCCTCAACCGTGCCAGTTAAAGTGATAAAACCCATCACTCATAACATGATCTAAAATTGTACTTTTAGCTGTAACTGCATAATTTATATCACTTACTGAGAACGATCCCCTTGGAGTCAAAATAAACTCTTCAAAACAAGCATATGTTAATATGGCCATCAATTTGAAGGTATTATCGGTAGAACACAATGCCAAATTTTATCTCTTATAAACAACGTTGTCAAGTATGTTAGGCGTTTAAAATTAAACAATTATCTGTGATTAATTTGCAGTTATCTGCAAAGGATCACCTTTTGACATTTAAATTGTGGAATAGTTTTCTAATAATAATAACTTAACATAATGTACATGTAACCTTTGACTTAAATAACAATAATTCTTCTTACTCCTAGTGAGGGGGGGGGGCATCTACCAGTAATTGCAGCAGCCACTTGATGTCTTATTTGTAAGTTTATGTGACCTGTAAACATTATCAAGTTTTTTTACGGAATCTAAAGTGGTTAAATGACCATTTAACTACTCCACAATTTCACAATGATTAGCCGATGGAATTCAATACACAGTTAGAATGGCTGTAATTTTCAAGCTCGTGGTTTATTTAAGATGAAATATGTAGTATTGTGTTCTGTTCATAAATATCTTTAATTTTAAATGCATAATTACATATGCTTATAGATTTCTTTGTACTCCAAGTGGGCCATCCCCAAGATCATGAATTATAAATTTGTGTCCAAAAGTACCATTTTATATTTTTTCCACCCAAATTGCAACGTTTTATCAGAAATGATTGAGAATATTTCTAACTGTATCCTAACTCATTTTCCTATCAATATTTTGTTATATGTTAAGCTAGAACTGTTTGTTTATGTTGTTAGTTTTAGCTGTTTTTTTTTCTTTTTTTTTCTATAAATGTGTGCTTAGGCTATGATTTTTCTATATTGCATTACGTTTTTGGCAGTATCAAGCACTTACATGGTTTTTTTGAATTTTTGGTATCATCAAATTCTAGAGGATGATTTCACATTATCTGCAATTTAATATGTTTGTTTTTTAGCGTTGTAAGAGGGAGATAGAAGTAACTCTCAACATATTGTTACACAAAATAGACAAAGCTTTATTTTGGACAACATTTTGGTACAAGAAATTCATTTGACAAGTATTCAGTTTATTTATATCTAGTTATATTAAAAGTATAAAGATTGCTTGGACTGATAAATAGGCGTTGATACTCATTCTTTGGGGAACATGGCAAACATGAATAAAATACCACTCAGTAAATTTGTAGTATTTTATCAGTAATATTTTGGACTAAATTACATAGTTGGATGCTATAACATTATGATGTGCGATTTTAATCATACTGCAATACTATTTTAAATAACTTAAATAGTACTATACCCCGATCTTATAAAATAAAACTATTAGAAATTTAGTAATTATGTATCTTGCAACTAAATATTTTTTTTGAGTCCTTTATTGACAAATTATTTAAAAAAAATAACTTTAATATTTTCAAATAAACCAATATAGTGTTTTATTTTTTAAAGGCTTTATCTTTTATTATTCTTTATTCACCTACATTGTATTGATCATCAGACATCAACAGAATCAATGTAAATAGTTTATTAGAAAATATTACATTTTTTTAAATTAATTTAGTTCTTGTCTGACGATGTGTGGAAAAGGTCTGATACAATTAAACTTCTTTTGGATGATTTCAGGATTTCAAACTTATTTTTATTTCAACATCCCCATGGTTGCAACTGGAATATGCTATATTTTGTTCAACCATCAGCTTACTAAACAGAAATAAAACTGTTAATATATATTGGAAACCATTTCTTCTGAAATAATTTGTGATAATAATATACGGTTTTATTGGTGCAGCTATTACAATTTATTATAAATAATAAACAAATTTATAATTTTAAAATTTTGAAGCATTTTAAACTTTGATTATTAGTATTTATTTACTATCAGTTTACACAATAAAATAAACTTGAATATGAAAACTAAAAACATACAATGTATTTGTTCCTTATGACATTTATATTCCAGTTCTTTATTTTCATATATTTAATATTAATGATATAAATTATCTGTTTTTTATTTATTTTACTATAACTACATGATAAGTTATACCAGTGTTTTAAGATATTCCAAATAGTTTTGGCTGTCATATTCACTTTCCTGATCAAATTATTTACCAATATATTATGTGGGAACTACTTGAGTGGGTTATAGATAATGTTGTACACATTAATAAATAACTGCTGACAACGCCTATTTACTAGTCTGAAGGACTAAAAAAACATAGCTTAGCTACATCTAAGACCTCACCTGTGAGACAGACAAAACTCTTATCACTTTGTGATTCACATACCATAACCTGATCAGGTTACATACGTATCAACTTAGCTATAAAAAGCTTTCCAGTATTGTCTGATATATTTATGCTAAAGTTAATAATTAGCTAATAAACAATGACATCACATTAGGAACAAAAAGTAGCACCGAAAAAATATTATAATAGGAAAATAAATATTTGCGTCTACAATCTTGTAGATCTGTATCAAGGGATCAGTTGTGGATTAGTTCGTTGTGAGACCTTCGCCGATGTCACTGATTGTACTATTTAGTTTGGGAGGAAAAAACAGATTTACATAACTTTCTTATTACATCGGAAGCATTTAAAAACACAGCTAACAAACATATCTACAGTAGACATTTTTTCTTATACGAGAAATAAAATGTCAATATAAATCCAGTTTAGTTTCTTAATGATGATATTACTTTTTTGGTTTGTTCGAAATCTAGGTTTTTTTTTTAAGTACATTGATTACTGAAACAACACAAAACAAATGTGAGAAAGGTTACTAAACTAATGTATATCATATTACTAAAATATGAAAAGTAACACATTGTAAGTTGATTAATTTTATTTTCTTTTAGAATGGAATAAGTTTATTCAAAAAGTCTTAAATAACTGTGGCCCCGTTAAGTAACAAAAACATGCTTATCGGCGGGATCCATCTTAACTGTAACGTATAGGAAATGTTTAGTATATATTAGTATGTACAGTAGTAATATGATCAATTTGAACAAGGTTTTATAATTTAATATTATTTAAATAATTTAATATGAAAATTTTTTAATATTAAAATATATATATAAATATATTTTTTAAGATTAAATTATTTGCTAACCATTGCAGATAACTTGATTGTTTTATATTGAGATACATGAAACATTATGTAATGTAATCAAGAAAAATGTACATACTTACACTAAGGGATTGGCTGCGATCTCACAACAAATAATAAAATTACGTGAGTTTCACTATGTTTGTCTTTGATTAATAACTATTTATTATTAACAAAGACTGGAGCCATTGTTGGGTTTCCTGTCTTACGTAACGAAAGAAAACAATTATTATATATATCAAATAAATGAAACACACTATATAATGTACATGAAAAGATATTAGACAAATCATACATGAACGACTCCATGACAATGGAAAGAGGAAATATAAAAATTACTTATGAACCTTAACTTGTAATAAAGTGAATTTGAAAGAACAGTTAATTAATATTCTAATTAATAACAAAGCATACTATCAGGGATATGTAATAAAAATGTATAAATTTAAAACATCTTTTTATTTTTTAGTAAGTAAAATATGTTTTTATCTATTACTTAATTACACATATTTTTTAAATATCAAAGGCTTAAAGTAATGCTATTTTGTAAAAGTTATAACATAAAATTATATAAAACTAATTAAAATAACTAATTGGTTACTTAAGAATGCGATAATATTGTATAGTAGTTACAAGTAAAATGCAAAATTATTTGTCTTAGATTCGTTTTCTCATAGAAAACAAGTCGTTTATGAACAGAAATTTTTCTAATAGTTTAACTATTAACTCAAATATTTATATATTTTAACAAGGAATATTCAATACGTAGGGATTGTTTCAATAAATTATTTTTTAAACAAACATAATAAGTACTTAAGTTATTGATATTATTTCTTTATAAATTATTAAATATGAAACTAACAGAAGTAATTAAAGATTATTATACTAAAGGCACACATTGGAAATCATAAGAAGTATGTAAATAAAAAATCTTAGAATGCAGAAAGATTTATTCAGTTTAATTTAAAAAGGTTTCCAACATACGAGTATAACATGCGTTACTCAACAGTTTGAGGTTATCGTATCTTCTCAAATATTGAGTAGCCTAATAAATATATCAAGAGAAGTATAACTATAAAACATATAAAATAAATAAAGTGAGTGTCAGACGGATTGAAAATTCACTTTAGCGATTGGCACAGCGGAGTTGAAGTAGTTATCCATTAAATATACATAATAATATAATTTACCACTTAACTAGCTTATTTAAATATTTTTCAGTAAGGTTTAATTTGTTATTGACATTCAAACTGGGCAATTAAGTTCACTAGTGTACAATGAATACAAACGTGTTCTTAATTTGTTTTATTGTACTCATCATTTTCTTTTACTTACAACAATTTGATTGAACTATTTATTATATAATTTGTGAGCTGTATTTCTTCTCAAAATTGTAAGATCTTAGTCATGATTATTTAACACAAATAACATATGTTTTTATGTTATAATGCATACTTTAATTAACAGTATTTATCATCATGTGCTTAATTATTGATGAGATAAAAGATAAGCAATTCAAATAATGATAATCATACCCACCTAAATCATTCGATTATAATTTCAATTATCATCAGAGCTACTAAATATGTCTTCCTTTAAAATAATGTATGAAACAAATCCTATAATAATTTCTCCCCAAAATATCATTGTGCCAAATATAAACTAAATAACAAACGGGATCCTTAAGAGTGTAGAATAAGAAAAGAGAATATTTTATTTTGAGAATTTCTGTTTAATTGTACAATAATTTGTCAATTAAATTGATTGTGACCAAAGGCAATACTTTTTATAGTGTTGTCACAAGCAAATTAAACGTTACTGAAAAATAATCCTCTAGGTTTTACAGTTAACGGTTTGTAAAGTTAGTTTTAAGTGGCGAAAACATGTTCAGGATGGGAGAGGAGAGTGACGTTGGCAGTCGACCGTCATGTCTCTAGACGGGCCATCAAGTGACGTAGTTTGTGGAGGTTGGTGAGGGTCGTCAGATCTCCAGGGTCAATACGGAGGGCTTCCTGGTAAGACGAGGCAGCCTCCGCCAGCTTCCCGCTCAGGTGTAGCATTGCTCCCAGGTTACTGTGGCTCGACGAGTTCTGGACACAACAATTACTTAACTACTTTGAGATCAGCTGTTTTAGTTACATGTGTATCACTTTCAAAAAATCATATTTACAATTAATGTCGGATGTTTAAAATGGAAACTAGTACACATTAAAATAAATGGTTCTAAATAATTGGCACAGACTTTCTCCATATTAATTTCTCCATAGTAAAAAAAAATCGAAATTTTGAAAATTACCAGTTTTATTTCCAAATAATATATTTTTTTGCCTTAACTCAAAAACTAGTCAAATTAGATACATGTTATTATAACAAAACATCTCGATTAATTCATATATTTTCTGAACATTTACTTAAAATTATTAGAGTTGTTTTGAGAACATTCCATTTTTATATGTTTTTAAGCCATAAAAATAATTAAAACTAAAATTTCAAAAAAATGAAAAAGAAATTCTGGACATTGGCTAAATACACCTACATACCAAATTTCGTTAATATCAATCCATCCGTTTGGTCTCCATTGAAGTGCACATACATACAGACAGACACACATACGAACAGAAATCAAAATCTTTTTTATAAAAACTACTTTTTAGAGTTCAGGGGACCCTAAAATGGACTTTTAGACCTACTTGTAAAAAAATAACGATCCCAATACTTTCTCTACGCTAACGCATACGGGAGAAAGTAAAACTATACCTTTCCACTGTAAACATATGTTTGTAAATCAAGACGAAATTTTTCTCAAACCAAGAACAATGTATTTAATGTCCTCAACCAAATGCCTAGTAAACAATTATATATTTATAACAACCTAAACTGCACTATTATGTAAATTTGCAATATACCTAGCTGGCCTAAATTAAATATAGCTTAACATTTTTGGACTGTTCCTTATTGTATTGAACAGTTATTATTCCAATGACTGTTTTTATCTAAATAAATAATTAGTGTAATTGATACCTTATTTATGTACTCTAGTCAAATTATGTACTGAAGTGAAAGTGTTCAACATGTTCCCGACAAGTCTCGCACTTCGAAACTATGGTCTCGAACATACAAAATTCCGCTTTCCACTATTGCTTAATAGTTTGATACAAAATTCTGTATGTCATGTGATAACAGTAAAACTGAGACTTTATCAAAGATATTCATGCATTTCGATGTGAAAGCCATCGGAATATGTGCACAATATTAAAGTATATGAAATAATAATTAGCAAAATTATGACTATTTAATTTGTAAAGAAGCTTTAAAAATGTTTATATTGTATTTTTAATTCACTATCTAAGAAGTAATATTTAATTTTATTCACCATTTAATTCAATCATGAGAATTTAATACAAGTCATTTAATAAATTTAATACAGTTTGCTATAGTACAATATGATTATGAATATCGGTAAAACAATTTCTAAAAAAATATTTTTTGAAGAAATACATGTTGATGTGTAAAACATTCCCATAATTTTTGTCATTGTTAGATTAGTTAATAAAGTGCTATTTATACTTATATTGGTCAGGGTTCCATTTCTGAATGTATAATATCGATATTACAAAAATTTAAATGTGTGTAGCCATATGTAGGTTATTATTTTATGTTCTTATACCTTTATTCTTATATACTCTTAATTAATGCATTTTTATCACGACAAGATTTTCTCCTATACGCTCTATTTATATGTTTCTAAAGTAGTTTTATTACTCATTAATAGCTATTGTTGTTGTTTAAATAGTTATTTTTCTTAGCTTTTGTTGTCAGTTTAGTGGATTGCTATTGTTTGCTGTATTACGTTTATTGTTTATTTAAAATATTAATTACTATTTTTGTTCTTAGCGAAGGGTAGAATAATAATCAGTCACTAAATATATTATAATATACTGTAGTTTTAGGATTATGTCGTTCAATTATGTTCAAAATATTGAATAGACTTTTAATTCGACTATGCAATCAATAGTGTTGGATATTCATCTTTACTAATATTATATGATAATTTGTACCTATGCATGCAAATTAAATGAATGGGTGATTGTTAGAAGGGCCCTGAGTAAATTTTTTTGAGGTTTTGAGTTAAGTACAGTTTTCAGTTATTTAAGGGTAGGCGCACATTTGAGTGCTAAAAGGGAAGTGCACAGCTGTCCAGGGAAGAATAAAAATCACATTGACACGGGTGTCTTGGGTTTAAAGACACTGGTAGATTTCAACATGTTAAACAGTTCTTTCCTGTTAGAGCACATTCCTACAATCTGTCTGAAAAGGAATTCAGCGTAATTAAAAGGCTTATACGTAAATGTGACCGAATTGACACAATAAGAGAAGTCTTCGCAATCATTAAAAATGCAAAAAAAGAAACACCCAGGAACTGTTACACTTGTAGAAACTGATATGATTATTGGTTATGCTGTTTGGTGGCCTAAGTTTTATAAAAAGACAACAGTGTCTTTAGAAACTAATCATTTATAAGGAAATAAACAAATTAACTTTATTATTTCAAAGTATCATTAATTTGAGTATTCCACTACCAAAAGAACAATCAAGGCTTGTTAGTACAAAAGGATAGATATCTACTATGTTTTGATACTTTTATCCTAAGAAAAACCAATATTGTAACCATACCAGAAGAAAACGTATACACTCTAGGAAAAGTTACCATTAAAAAAAATAACATTATTTAAATTATTAAAGCAATGCCATGGCAGTATACTGGATGAACGTATGGAGTTCTACAGTGAAATCGTCCAGTAGCCCACAACATAAGTGGATGATGATTTAGAATACAATTAATATCCACGTTAAATTTGTAACTTATTTAGTAAATGACTGAGTCTCCTAATCATCAGAATTAAATCAACATTTTACTACTCATTATGATTATTATTTTCATACCTTTAAATAGCAAAAATTAACAGGATTATAAAATGAAACTTGCTGAGTGTTAAAAGGGATCTGAGTCAACAATGTTCTTTATTTTTTTATGATAGTATGACTAGTAATATATTTTTTAAAAGTTGTCATCTAAATAAACAAGTTTTTTAGAGTATCTCATAATTTTTCATTGTATAATTTAAACAACTTTTCACAATAAACAGTTTTTTATGTTTTGCTCAAAACCTTGAAAACATGACTAAGGGCCCTTTTAACAATCACTCATTAAAACAGAGTTTAAAACATATTTCAAGCAAAAACTAATAAGATATTTTCCTTTAGAACTTGATGTAAAAATGTTTGTAGTAACAATATATTTAGATTGAATATAACACGTGTGATGAAACAATATTGTAAAATATGTTATCTATATTTAAAACATTTGTTTTTCTCACTCTTTGAACGGTTATACTTACGTAAGGACGCAGTGAGACAGCTCTGCGATAAAACGCCTCCGCACTTCCGTAACGACCAGCACGACGTAGAGCTGTTGCTGCTCCTACTACCAGCTCGTAGTTGGAGGGCGCTAGCAGCGCTGCTCGTTCGTGCTGAGGTGCTGCTTCAGAATGGCGTCCTTGACTGGTCAGAAGGTAACCTATACAGAGAGTTGAGGAATCAATTAGGTTTTTACTGGTAATATGCCTACGATGAATTTTCTTCCTGCACTGTTCTCAAGTTTGTATGTCATAATATAAGTACAAAATAACATATGCAATTGAGAACTTGTGACGTTGAAGATGACAAAAGTGAGGAAATAAAATGCATTTTTGGGTTAGTAGTACTAAAAATATATTTAACATTGGTCAATAAATAGAAACAATATATTATTTTGATTAATTAACTATTATTACAATGTGTGATATGCTTGGTTTAACCCTTTCTAAAAACCTTGTAAACATTGGTAAACAGTTTTATCAAATTAATTTAATATTATTATAGTAAGAATAAATTATTAATCACCATACTTAAATATTTTTATGCCAATAAAGAATTAAAGTAGGGAGTAGAAACATTAAATCAACACTATTTTGTATAGATGGATACAGTTATATAACTTTATCTTTTGTCGAGTTAATGTTATAATTTTTTTACCAAATTGTTAGTGAAAAACCACACTTGAATAAAAAATACGTACAGTAAAAAATACACTAGTTTTAACTCGAAAGTAACGATAGTAAATATAATTACTCTTTTTGTTCTTACATTAGTTCTTATTTGATTATAAACACACGTTAATCGTATATTGTATTCGTCTAAATGATAAATACGAGTACAATGTTTATATAAATGTGTA
The DNA here is from genome assembly GCA_035578905.1 of Stictocephala bisonia. Lineage (NCBI taxonomy): Eukaryota > Metazoa > Arthropoda > Insecta > Hemiptera > Membracidae > Stictocephala > Stictocephala bisonia. The sequence goes on along the minus strand of JAQJVL010006612.1, from coordinate 10,533 downwards.
TTTAATTACATTGCTATTATATACTTTAGATATAAAACAACATTTACTGTACAAATAATCGTTTATATAAAAACAACATACAATCAAGTCTCATTCGAACTTTTTGATACTGAACAAGTATAAAATTACATCAAGTGTTATAGAAAAATTACCTGTTTTTATACTCAGTACATCAGCTGTTTCTGAACGAATTATATATCTTTATGTTCCTATATTTCTATTTTTCAACTCTCAACAGTAACCATTCACAGCTATGATTTGTATTACTGCGAGTTATTTTTTATATATAAGCAACTTAAGGTTTTATATCTGTGCATTGTGCATTGAAAGCTCACTTATGTTTAAAATGAGTTTAAAATACTTCTATTTTTGTAAACAGTTTTCAAATTTGTATTTCTTTGTAATGACATTTCTCTAAATATAATTTACCATTTATAATATTTGTCTTGAATAACAAACGTTTTCCATAGATTTCTGGCAAAGAGGTTTTTGTATACTTTAATATAAAGTTCTTGCAGTTACTTAATAATAATATTTTAATTGCAACTGATTATATCTGAAACGTTGATTAACAATTTTGCTTTTTTTTTCTTAAAGTGACGATTGTAGTTTGTTTTATGTTCTTGATTGAATGCAAACGTGTTATAGAATGTTAGTCATGTTCTCAATAGCTAGCAATGTGACAAGGCCATATCTAATTGTGTCTCAACTGTAATTTTGAACGCACAAACCTTCAAACTACGTTAAGAAGTAATCCATTTTTACGCTTTCAAACAAAATCACTCCGATCGGGTTCGATTTCACAAACGAAGTGGATCATAGAGTATAGGCAAAAAGATAAGAACCACTAGGAAACACTAATTTTGGCCAAATAACTTCTGTATATGACCTAGGTTGGAGGTTAAGATAAACGATCGTAAAAAATTAAAAAGTGACTAATGGTGAAAATGTTTTGAGCTATGCTTTCAAAATAAAACATCCACCCGAAAAATGTCACGAAATATTTAATATACTCAACATGTCTAATCTGAATCACCCTATACAAAAAGTGTTTCCTTTAAAATGTCTTCACTTTCCTTTATTGCTGATCATCTTCACATCTACATAAACCTATAATATCTGATTCCTGGGTTTTTATGAATTTATAAAGCTTCTAACTATAAAACAAGTCAAACGTAACGCATATCATTCATGTAAATATTGATTATAATATTTACAGTAAGTGGTAACAGTGACCAGAAGGAATAAATAAAATTTTTTTTGTTTTTATTCGCAAGTTAGTGTGATAGTTGAGAAAAAAAGAAGACATTTCTTCCTCTTGCAAAGTTGGTTCTGGACCCGTATAAACATGGAGGGTTTCCTAAAATTTATAAAAAAATATGTTTAACCCTAAATAAATGAGTTCAGATTAGGTAAACTTTATAATATGAAAAATCAATTCAAAATGACCATTGAAATACTAACGTCTGATAAGTAGGTTTTGAGATCAATTTATTTTAATAATCAAAATCTATTAAGCTGCAAACTGACTTCACTGGAGAAGAAAATATATACTGTATACCCATCTTATGGTTTTCATAGAACAGCTACCATACTAATAAAATATAGAAATCAGACAAATAAAAATTATCTAAATGAAATACAATCTACAGTACAAATAACACGCCTCTTGTATTGTAGGTAAACCACAGAGATCTTCCAATTGAACGAAGACTACTTAACTTCCCCTGAAAAGAACGCAATAGTCATTACCTATGTGATCCATAGTTTGAACTTCGACTCTGCAATTATATGACTGATAAATTGATATTCCCCACTTATATTTCCAGTCGTTCCATCTTTCCTCACTCATGGAAGTTTCTCAACATTGTCCATTATTTACGAGGAAGGTGCAAACCACCAGTAATCTTCCAGAACTTGTTTAGACCGTCAAACATTTCTAAAGTTAACGCCTACTTGGTTTTTGGAGAAAATTCACTTATAAGTCACTTGAAAGCTAGTCAACGAGGTGCTTCGTCCTATATGGTGTGGTTTATATTGCAAAATGGGGAAACTCGGAGTCAATATGATCTTTTAAAATACTCTGAGAAGTCCTCTGTTATGTTGCTCAGCATTTGAAGCCATGGGAGAGGGATTACAATGATGGAACCACTGGAGGCTCTCACACCTTAATTAGTTCAATGTCAACTTCTCGTACATGTGTACTGTTAAGCTAAGCAGGATCACAGTATTCAATAGTGGATTAAACATGAGGCAAAGTTGTACGCAAAACTTGTGCTTTGGCTCCCCAATCCGATCCAACATGTTACCGTATAATGTTAGTTCTGATTATAACGTTAGCTGATGTTTTTTTATTTGGATTTTAAAACAAATCTATTTAAACTGACCCATAAGTAGTGTGGATCCTCATTGTTTTTCAGCTTAACTCTATCGAAAAGTGTGTTTTTGATTAGTGGTTCTATTAGTTAGGTTAAAACAGGTTAATTCCGTCTTTGTTGGATCATGCTTTGGCTTTCAAGATCTGAAATAATTATTAAGGGTAGATAAATAAAGTGAAAATGTTCTTCCACTATTTGATATTTCTTCATGTTGGATTTTGATGGCAATAACATGTGCGTGCATGCATTTTCTGGACTGCGTTGTGATAATTTCGGCATTGTATATAAAAATAAAAAAAGAGAAGAATATACACCATTGAGTGTTTTTTTTAATATCATTGCAAGTAGAGAGTTTTGAAAATAAAACTGTGACAGTAAATAATATATTGTGTAACCTGCTCCTACATAGTGAATATCGTGAAAAAATATGTTACCATATTGCTGGTATACGGAGGGGTCAGTTGGTGCAAGCTTTTGGGCCTTGATAAACCACTGCTCCGCCTCCGGTATTCTTGTCTTCTAGAACATTAACAAATAAATTCGAAATTGCAATAAAACTAATTAGAATACATTACTAGCGATAGTAGTTTGTATTTATTTATACATTTTTATTGAGATACACATTTTTTATTCAATACAATATTACCTTAAATAGCTTGTTAAATATAAGAATACACTAAATTAAATTGAAAAAAAAAATCAGAATACACTAAATAACAAAATAATCAAAAATAAGTACATTTTTGTTTGTATATAAATTATGAAAAATTTAGCCAAAAACACAGAAACTAAAAATAAACCCCTTGAAACATAATATTTTGATTTTCCCTTTCTTGGTTCAGATTCAGATAGGTATCGCCATCTTATATTAGAAAACCTTTAAGGTTACATAACAAGGCAAAATATATCAACGTGTTAAAATACTGACAAAAAATATCAACGTGTTAAAATACTGACAAAAAATATCAACGTGTTAAAATACTGACAAAAAATATATAGCTTTAAACTAGTAGATTATAGTATAATATGTAATAATAAAATGTATAGTCATATAATTTCATTTAAACCCCAAGAAACTGTTCTAAGAATAGGAATATAGAATAGTCCAACATTTATATTGGAGTATAACCAAACTAAAAAATTAGATCATAAAAACTTGTTTATTAGATTTAATCTGAAATGTGATATTATGAACTATATTCCCAAGATTACTTTGATTCACGTATGGACATTCTACATTAGTTTATGGTATATATTTTTATTTTAACTATACATGTCGATACCAAATTTACTATAAAAGATAGATTCTAACATGTAATATATGCAATTATAAATTACATGTTAGAATGTATTAGTGAATATAGTCTTTGTTATTCCATATTTACTTAGGCCAGTAGTATGAAAAAGGTAACTAGAAAAATAGTTATAAAATAATTACGTTTATTTCACGTACATTGGTCAATTTGTGATGCCAACACTATAATTGCTGAATTAATAACGTGATAGTCTGTATTATTTTAACTACGTTTACAGATATATTTTAATTACCATATCCTATTTTTTAACAAACATTGTTTTACATTATTCATTACGACTCAAAAATACTCTACGAAATTATTCTCAAACGTTTTTTAGAGTTCAGAACAAATACTGCATGACTACTTATAGTGTTTATGGAAAGTTTAAAATGTTACTCACTTTAATAAGGGATGAAAAAAAAATCTGTTATTATTAAATTTTAGTTAGGAACTATTTTTATAAGCATTCTATATTAAACTAGGAAAATCAAATTTTTTTATATTTTAAATACTTACTTGATCTAATAATATTAAAAAGCACATTTTACAACTTGGTGATTCATAACTGTCCATATACAAAAAGGCTGTAAAACTACTTGCTATCCATGACAACAAAAACTAAAATACCCCCACCTATTTTACTAAGATTAACTTAAATTCCTGGTAAAATGTTTGCCGTAGATAATGTGGGTAGGGGCATGATCTGGCTTGGCTTTGAGGGTGGCTCTATACTCAGTCTGGACAACGAGTCTCCAAAGAAGGTACTCCTCATGACCCCGCCTCTAACACTCAGGTGACTTACGTTCCTGGCAAGATGTTTGCCGTAGGTAATGTGAATGGGGACATGGTCGAGCTTGGCTTCGAGGGAGGCTATACACTCATTCTAGACAACGACTCTCCAAAGAGGGTACACCTCAAGACACCTACTTCTAACACTCAGGTGTACTTACGCTCCTGGCAAGATGTTTAACGTAGGTAATGTGAGTGGGGACATGGTCTGGCTTGGCTTCGAGGGCGGCTCTATACCCAGTTTGGACAACGAGTCTCCAAACAGGGTACTCCTCATGACCCCTACCTCTAACACTCAGGTGTACTTACATTCCTAGCAAGATGTTTGCCGTAGGTAATGTGAGTGGGGACATGGTCTGGCTTGGCGTCCAGGGCGGCTCTATACCACTCTTCGGCCTCAGCATGCAATCCCAGTCTGGATAACGACTCCCCCAAGAGATTATATAGTACCTGAAAATACTACTTGTAGTCAGCAACATATGGAATATTTAACCAAAGATTAATTCTTTTTTACGAACATTTTCTTTATATTAGAAATGGTTTAGCAAAACAAAAAAATTCATATACTTTTTAAAGACTGCTCATTTTGCAGAAGAGATTTACATAAAATTTCGTCATTCTTTTAAACTAAAATATAGATTTCTTGTCTAAATAGAAATTATTGATACCGATAAATTTGTATCATCAATATTAATAAAATGTTTATTATGTTTAATGTGATATTTTTTAAGTTAATAAAGTTAAATGTTGAAAATAAAACATTACCATGCAGCAAAAATCTAAAGATAATTTGTAATTATACAACATTAGATATTATACAAGTTGTCTAGCTCACTTTACGTATATTAAAGGCCCAACACATAATTCCTCCTATATTTTCCAATATCAGATGGAAACCCTACTGCGCACACTCAAATAAAACACAATGAAGTGTTTGAAGATCCTCCCGTGATATCACAAATTGTTGAAATTACGGGAGCAATTCTAGAGGTTATTTTACTAGAAATATATCATTCTTGATATTTTTATGCATTTTAGTTGTAATAGGATCTCAACTAGATACAACGATTATTGATATTCTTTAATACAATTACTGATTGTGTTATGGTCTAATTATTATTAAAAAGTTTATTGTCCATAAATACCTTTTAACCATGTTTGAAACGACTTACTGGACAGTAATAGTGTAAGGATCACCAGGTTTATTCATTTTTAATTTTTTTTATTGGACACTTCATTACGATAAAAATGAATACACATTTTTTTTTCATAAAATTGTTTTTATTTTTACAAAAAATACAAAAAAAAATGAATACAACAAAAAATTTCATACAAAACTGAATTTATTACAGTATATTGGTGGCCTACTATTCTGAATACTACTATACTACTATACTATACTATATATATAGTATATATATAGTATATATACTATATATATACTATACTATACTGAATAGTACTATACTATACTACTATACTGAATATATTACAGTATAGTAGGCCCAAACAAAAAAATTATAGGTAATGTTAGTGATTGTTGCTCTTGTGTAGTTAAACATATTACTTTATCTTCATCATATTACATTACATGGAATGTAATTTATTTGAAATAAAACATATATGATATTTAATAAAGCCCACTTATAATGTGTTATGTATAAGAAATATGTATAATGCCTACATTACTCATTGAGATATGTTATATATCTATAGTTCTTTTCATCCCACAAGGTTTTATATACTATAATTTAATATATAAAAAGGGGTTTAGTCTATGTATAGTTTATATCAGTGTATATACACAGCGGAAATGTCCATTTTACTCATTGTCTGTCTTGTATACTTAACATTATTGAATTATATAACACGTAATTAAGTTAAGTAATGAATTATATTATCAACATTTATAATTAACATTTTCTTCTATACCGGAATCCCCTCTGGAAGCTAAATTTTCGGTACGTTTATATTATTATAAATTAATTAGATTGGATTCGTTGCGAATTTGGAACTCTGTAAAACTGCGAAATAAGATTTAATCAATTAATTGTTAATTCTAATTTTATGTTTCTTTAGAAGCACGTTTTTATTCAATGAATATACCATTGCATACACCCACCAATATACATACAGTGGTGAAGTAAAATTATCTATTTACAAAAAAGATTTAAGAATCTGGCACACACCTGGAATTGATAATGGGATGGTGCGACTTCCACAGCCTCTCTGTACACATCCACTGCTTCCCTGTACCTGCCTCTGTCAGCATGAAGTCTTCCTAAATGAATCAAGGCAGCCATTTTTGTGTCATCATGAAGTCTTGGGTCTTTGAGGCCTGTTGTCTCCAATTTGGCACACCGTCGGAATACCCTCTCCGCCTCCTCACAACGCCCTCTGCTCGCCAGTAACTGTCCCAAATTCAGATGTGCCTCTATGAATAAAGAGTTGCATAAGTGGTTACAGTTTGGCAACATGGTAACACTTATTAGACAAATGTGTAGTCACATTTCTGTAAATTTAATGAGACGAAAAAGATTTTCATGATGGCTAGTGAATGTAATAGTCGACTATACATAGAGCAATGTAATCTTTTACTATTTAAGAACAACCTATATTTCAAAAGGATATTTTATATATGGTGTTGTTTTCTTTTTATTTATAGGACATATAAGGGAACAAAAGCTTATCGTGTATCCCAAACTACGATCTATCGTTATCATTTTCAGCCTACTGACAGTCCAGATACTAATTGCTTCCCTTTGGACAAAATCTAGACTCTAGCCACAAACCTTGACAAGACTTCCTTAGTACTGGATGTGCTAATGAGTGTTTGATTTCAAAGGACCAAGAAAATATATCTTTCCATCCCCGAATAATAAGCCTTCAAGTAAAAGGCTACATCCCTAACCTAGAATATTGTTATAGTGTTCATGTATTATTGAAAATCGTTGGCACTAGTGGTGCAGTGCTGTAAACCACTGGTGGAAAACTTGAAGACAGAGTGTAAAGATAGTAGGTGATAAGTTCTATGATCTATCCTGTTAATATCAACGGTTATCTTTGGCGTGTTAGAGAAGTCTAGGGTGTTCATGTTGGGTGGTAGTCAGGTCTGGTGTTATTTAGGGAAGAGAGTGAGTATAAGACTCGTCAAATAGCCGAAAATAAGACCTCCACAATGTTGTTCGGATAGTTCCATGTCAAACTTTGGGTCACGTCAGTTGCCCTAAATAACAAAAGTTATTGACAAATCCTGGATCATAACACTAATTTACAAATTACAAAATCAATTGTGTATAGACTATAAGTACAATAAATGAAATTGCAATACATTTAGTATATCAGGCGGTCATTTTATATAGAATTTTATTTAGAGTTACTTAACATGTTACATGCTTTTGGCTTGAGTATTACAGTAAGTGATATAACTAGACCGGGTCCACAGATAGGTTCTGGGAACTGTGTTGACAACATTGTAACAGACATTCATCGTAGTCGGTGGGTGTCTTCTGTTGTTCACACAGTTCTATTAGATCATAATGCTGTTATTTGCAAAGCCATTTTAAAGGTAAAAATCACTCCTGCAACTCCACGTAAAACCCTAGAGAAGAGATTTGTTAGATCTATGAACGACTATAATATAAAGGTTTTTGTAAATGCTTTAAAATCAATAACATTGTTTTTGATGTTTACTCTCCAGGAGATGTAGATGAAAAGTTTACAATATTTAATAGACTATTCATGTGGGCAGTTAACATAGCATTTCCTCTTTCTTCTCAAGTTTCGAAAATTAAAAATACTGATAATAAATGGTATACCCACGATCTGTTTAAACTTAAGCAAAAGTGTGATCAGCTTTATAATTTATCTAAAGTATACAAGTGTGATTATCTTACTAATAGTTACAAGCAATGTAAAAATCATTATAAAAAATCAATAATTCAGGCAAAACAAAGTTACTATTCTAAAGTTATCAACCAGTCTCATAATAAAGCCAAAAGAATGTGGGAAGTAGTTAATAATCTAACAAACTACAACTCTAAAAGCAATTCTACCGCGTGTGGAATTAAACCTGATGGTTTTAATGATTTTTTTATTAGTCATGTGGAACAGCTTAAAGATAGTATAGCCCAAAGTAAATTTCCCAGCTCCCATTATTTGAAAACCATCAAAACTATCTCCACCCGTTTCTCATTTTCACATGTTAAAGTAGAAGATGTCTTTAAAGCTATAAATAAGTTAAGTAACAGTAATTGCCTAGACATGTATGGTGTAAATTCTTTAATTTTGAAATTGTCAGCCCCTTTTATAAGTGAAGTGATATCATATGTATTCAATCAGTGCATAGATAATATTGTATATCCAAGAGATCTCAAGAAAGTTAAAGTAATTCCAATTCCTAAAACGAATGATAAAAATGAAATACATAACTATCACCCTATTTAAATTGTTCCAGTAATATCCAAGATGTTTGAATCATTAATTAATACGCAATTCTCTAATTACTTTGAGGACAATTTCCTTTTTACAGAAAAACAGTTTGGTTTTAGACCCAATCAAAGCACTGTTAATGCAATAAGTAACCTAGTAGATGGTGTAGTAAATGATCTTGAAAAAGGGCTATCTGTTTAATTTAGATCTTATGATATGACAAGAGCTTTTGACACGGTGGATCATGATTTACTGTGTCAGAAGCTTCGTTTTTATGGTGTTGACAGCCCTTCAGTAAAATTGATTGAATCTTACTTGTCCTGTCGATCTCAATATGTTTGTTTGGGTACTTTGTTTTCTGGGGAGAGAGTGAGCCGATGTGGAGTTCCACAAGGTTCAGTTTTGGGACCTCTTCTCTTCAATATATATATATAAATGATTTGCCAGCCAATATTGATAATATGAGCAATAATGGGTATCTTTTTGCAGATGATTTTGGGCTGAAAGTCTCAAGTAATACATTGTTAGGTGTTCACGATCAACTTAAAAATAGATCCTCAATTTTAGGAGACTGGTGCTCTGCCAACAACTTAGTTTTGAATGTCAATAAAACTCAAGAGATAAATTTTTTTTACAGCAGCCCAAAAGTAAGCTTACAAACCGAAAAAGAATTATCTCTTAAATTTTTAGGTATCTGGCTGGAACCAAACTTGTCGTGGAAAACTCACACTGAACATATATCAAGGAGGTTGTCAAAGGTTGTTTAATATGTTGCGTAGACTAAGTACATCTATAGATGTGGTGTGTTTATTGCAAGTATATTATGCTCAAGTTCACTCACACTTGTGTTATGGGGTGCAATTGTGGGGTAATAGCCAACATTCCATGAAACGTTTTATTTTGCAAAAAGGGCAATACGGATTATCTGCAATGCTAGCAGCAAAAGTCATTGTCGGCCCCTTTTTATCAGATTGGAAGTATTAACGCTACCCTCTCTACACATATTTCATTCATTGTTATTTGTAAAAAACAATCAACAATTGTTCTCAAAAAATACCATTTATTATGAGCATGCAACGAGGCATAAAAGTAACATTCGAACAATGAAGTATAAACGCACCACATCTCAGAAAAATTGGTACTTTATGTCGACAAAATTATTTAACTATCTACCGGCATATGTTAGAGAATTGCACAATTCCCAGTTTAAAAATAAAATTAGAAAGATTTTAGTTCAAGAATGTCTTTATGAAGTGAATAATTTTTTCCAAATTGATTTTAAAAAGTATTTTGAGATGTAGTTTACAATATATAATTTATTATAATATAGGATACGATACAGGCATATTGTATTAGTTTTATTAATTTAGCATAGTAAATAGTCATAACTTGTGACAATGTCAATACGTTTTTTGTAAATGTGTGATGACAATAAATATCTTATGTCTTATGTCTTATACAAATAGCTGTACTATTTTTGTGAAAAATATCCTCCGTACAGAATATTGGCTTAAAAATGTATGAATCAAATCAAGATGTTGAAATGATGCTTGAATTGTGAACATTTCTATTTTATTGAACAACAGTTCAATTAAAAACACTAAATCGCATTTAATTTTATTATTATTACAATTTAT
>JAQJVL010006611.1:0-28066 GCA_035578905.1 Stictocephala bisonia | reverse complement strand
CTTGATTATTTAATGTCTGTACAGAAACAGCCCGTCCAGTCTTCTCAGTAAATTTTAGTGTTCCTCGTTCCCTCAAATTCCTGTGCACATTTACAAACACTTTCCTACATGGAATTCGTCGGTTGGGAAACCTTTCTGCGTAAAGGCGGCATGCCTCACGCGAATTCCCATTAGCTAAGCCATAAATAAAATGAATATCAGTTAGCTCAAGATTAGAATAACTATGGTTCGGCATTTGAACAAACAGAATTTCAACCTAACCTGATCACATTAATGACGTTTGAAGTAAACAAAACAATGATAACAACAATGCAAAAATACAACTCAACAACCACATGTTTTTTCATCAGTTTATTTTAATCAGCTGATCAGCTGATTGGGGCTATTTACAACAAATGGATTTGTTACTACCTCTTAACACACATTTCAATGTATCTCGATTATTTTTTGTCCGAGTGTCATGTTTTTTGTGTTGACAGATCAGAAATAAAATTGTCTAAAAACATTTTTTCATAGTGAATTATTGTATTCTTTACCGTTTTTCCGCCATTTTGGTTTAAAAATTTAAAATGGCCGCCATTTAGAAATTTTAAATTGGACAAAGTTGAATTTTTTTTCTACAGTAGGTCTCTGTTATTTTAACATACGTACTGAGTTTTATAAAGATCGGTTGGAAAAAGTTAAAGATAAAAATTATTTTGTAAAAAATTCAAAATGGCGGATATCTGGTAAACAAAGCGTTTTTGGAAAAAAAAAATATTCTACTTTTTTTCTTTATTTTGACCCATATAACCTTTTCCCAGAGTTTGGCACTTTACTTATAGGACACCCTGTATATATATATATATATATGTGTGTGTGTGTGTGTGTGTGTGTGTGTGTGTGTGTGTGTGTGTGTGTGTGTGTGTGTGTGTGTGTGTGTGTGTGTGTGTGTGTGTGTGTGTGTGTGTGTGTGTGTGTGTGTGTGTGTGTGTGTGTGTGTGTGTGTGTGTGTGTGTGTGTGTGTGTGTGTGTGTGTGTGTGTGTGTGTGTGTGTGTGTGTGTATGTATATATGTATATACAGCTATGATGCTTTTAGCTACTTACTTAGCACACGTCGCTTTGGCCTATAAACAATAGTAACATTCTGGTAACAGACTAGACTTGGTAGACAACAGCTATGGTTTTTCTCTCATGGAGCTCTTCATTATGGGCAAAGGGGTGAAATATTCTTAAGGAAATGCAAGCCCATGTTCCTGCAGAACATCTTCTAGTGATAATTTAGAACTCAGAGAACAGATTTTTAATGCATCTGTAACATAAAAAATACAATAAAAATATATGAAATAATAATAATTGAAAGAGATTATCAGCATAGTAAGTAGGTCTACCAGTAAGCTTATGTTTGCCCAATGTATTTGATTTTCAATGCAATATATAATCATATAAATATATAAAACGCCTCTGTTAGTAATGTATGTACAAAGTGAATTTATTTAATTATGTTGTCTTTTAGCACCAGATTTTCATTAACATTACATTTAAGTTTAAACATACAAATTAATTGATGTTATAACCTCCAAATATTGGAGTTGCCATATAAGATTAAGAGACAAAAGTATAAGTATCACAAACTATTTGTATTGATTTGCATTTATGTATTGCTTAGCTATTGAAAATAAAGAATATTACTTAAGGTAAATTCAATATGATATGATAGTGGAGAGCTGCTCCTCTACTCAAAAAACCAGTGAGATTGGTCTTATGTAGCGTATTCCAGAACATGGACGTTGCCACGTCCCGTGTAGGTCACGCATCTTCACTACATTGGCTGATGGGCCTTTGCTTGAGATGCATCTATGATATTTCGGTAAATTTTTACTGACGTGTTCCTTAACTGAATTGGTGGGAGCTTATACTATGTTATTCTTTGTGCTTTTGTAATGCTGACTACTGGATGACAATTTGAAACATGAGCCCAATCGCGTTATACATGTTATATAATTTAAGTGTTAAAGAAAACTCGTAAACATGGATTTGGTCAGTACATCCTATGAGAGTTTATGATTTCAGGGAGGAGTGATTCATAAGTTATTTAATAAACTGCAAGAAGAAAAATTTTAAAACTATTTCCGTTTGATCTTTTTAAAAAATCGAAAAAAGACGCAGAAGGCACTTCATAAATGCGCACATTTGATTCAATGTCTTTAGAACAAGCATGCTACACTTTTGGAATGTGCGTTCTTAAAGACTGACACAGGTATCTAGAGGATGCAAGTTTCTCCAACTACACAAATTGACGTGCGTTTATGTATAAATGCTCCCATTTTATTCAATATAACTACTAAAGATGGCTCGTCTGACATGGGATGACGAATGTGCTGCATAAAACCAGCCTGACAGTGCATCGTTTTTTCACTCTACTCCAGTACATATGTCATTAAACTGTAAACCTAAAAATAATTATCAGATAGATATTTGGTCAAAGTTATTGCTAAATCTAATAATTGTTTTGATAACAAAAATGATGATTTAAAAAATGTGTGAACAAATGAAACATGATTCCCATCTATTGCTTGATAGTTTTGAAATAGTAGTAGAACTATTTCACTGATAACAAAACCTTGTCGTGTTTACTACTTATACATTGGTGTCGATATAAGTTTTATTTATATATTTTGACCAAATAACCTTGAAAACAGTGTTAAAAAGAAATAGCTAGAGATGTACTAACTTATATGTTAAATCACTGTAACGCATAACATATTTTGATATTTGCAGGTTTGTGAGCACTGTACATATAGAAATGCTAAGGAATACAATTGGCAGAACAAAACTATAATTTTAGCTGCTGACTACGCTAGTAATGGTATTTACAATTTCATCATCCCGTTAAGAGCACACTTCCGAACAAAAACATCCTTGAATCCTATAATTCTGCTCTTGGAGAGGAGGCCTGATATTGCGTTCCTCGATGCTGTGTCTTACTTTCCTCTGATTTATTGGATGTTAGGATCAATAGACTGGTAAGTATGTTTTACACTTTCTGGTTAGCAATTGGTAATCAATACATATCTATATAAGAAGTGCAGACCCCATTTTAAAAATCCAACCTGGCGCAGGGCTTGAAAACGCAAGCTCTATCAGTAGGCCGGTAGATTGCATGAAGTGTCTTTTCCTTCAAGTCATGTAGAGAGAGCGCATCGACTATATCTGTCTTTGTCATACTGTCTGCTGACAATCTCTGTTTCTCTCGCATTGCCTTTAGTCACTATCTTTGTATCTCTCAGTCTTTACTAAAGAAAACAGGATTATTTCTTGCTTTAAGGTTTTTTCTTTTTATAAAGATTTGTGTTTATTGCTATTGGTTCTAATTTGATTCTTCTCATCTACATTTACTCTATTATTTATTTAGAAGTATATATTTTTAGATTGTAACTTACTTTTATTCTTGCCATTATCATTTATAAAAGTTTTTTTGATATAAAATTGCAGAAATAATGTGTTTTGTAATATTTGACGGCTTGGTGACTCAGCAGTAAGATTTCAGACTGCAGAGTACATGAGTCCAAGATTCTAATCCGCAAATGAGCTAACTTTTCTAACATATAAGCAGTTTAGTTTGGAAAATATATTTTTATTAATTAACTACAGTGTGTGTTTATATTTTAGATAAATCTTAGATTAATTAATTATACTGTATCTTTAAACACACTTCTGATAAAAGTAGTAGGTGGGTTAGTAAGCGAGCCGGTGGCAGAGCGGACTTTGAGCCTGGGTTAGAGCTAGCTTAGGTTCAATTAATAGGCCTGGACTGGACTTATTTATCAGTATTGTTTCCCTTGAACCAAACTGGTTTGCTCCTCATTCTGTCTGAATAAGTCTGCACAGATCAAAAGTCTGTGCAGAATGGGCAGAGTGAGACTAAGGAGATCGGCTCCTCCTTTATATAAAAAAATAGAGTAAAATAAAGGAAAATATGTATTTCTAAACAAAAGTACATGAGATTTCAAACTTTATTTAACCCTCTTTGTTTTAGCCTTGATGACTTGCTGAGAGCTGGAATTACTCTTGCGGAAAATGTAGTTGTTGTAAATAAAGAACTGTCAAACTCAGCTGAAGAGGACACTTTGGCTGATTGTAACACCATTGTTGCAGTGCAAACAATGTTTAAGTAAGTCCGTCCCGTCTACCTCCAGTTCTAAAGACTATCAACAATAATTATAGTTTTTATTTGCTAAGGAATTAGCTGGTTCTGAAGGCTATTCACATATAAGAAGCCTAAAGAATGACATTTTCTTATGTAACAAACTAAACTCAGTGAACCCTATTATACTCAACACCAAACCATATCATTACTTATCTTGATTAATGTAGCCTTAAAAATAAGTTGAGTAACATATTTAAAACCATTTTATTCATAACTAACTTCCAAATAGGTACTGTATTTATAATTTTAAAAATTCGTTTTAGACATGAGAGTTAGAAATTAAAATATATGTGTATAAGTATGTAAAGTTAAAAATAATATAGTTCCAAACAAAATAACTTCAAATCAAAATACTTGAAAAACAAACACTATATGCTATTTTGTAACAAGAATGAAATACTTAAGACATTTATTATTTCAACCCGCCTAGAAATAAAGACTGTAAGTCAAAATCCACTCCATAATAATTATAAGTACTAAGTTAAAAATTACTAATTAATACATAGTAAAATTTCTATAAATGTGCAATTAATGATAAATAAATTCTAATAAGGTAAGAAATCTCAGATTTTAAATTATTCTGCAAGAAATTATATTGCAGTGGCTGATGAGAATTTTCTCCAGGGTCTAGGATAGAGTTTACTGGGACCAGATGTTGAGGGACGAGTGGCTCATTACACTATACAACAAGGGAAAACATTTATGTAATAACTAAATGTGTATCATTGATGAGCAATTCTTAAAACATATTTGAGAAGGTGGTTTCTAACAGAATAAATGATAGAATTGAAGAAGCAATGAATGAAGAGCGGAATAGCTTTAGACCTGTACAGTTGATCGTATTTTCACCATCAGACAGCTTATTGAAAAAACTCATAAGAAGGCATATGATTCTGTTAGTATAATGGCAGTTTAAGAGAAATAGAAATAGAAGAACCGTACATAAAACTGATAAAAGAGATGTATAGGGTAAGTGAAAGCGGAGTAAGAACCTATGTAGGAAATGCAGGATTGTTTAGAGTAGAAAGAGGCTTGAAACAAGGGAGTGTTCTTTCCCCAGCGTTGTTTGTGATAGTAGGTGATGGAATCAAAGTGATGATCTATGCTGACGACATTGTGATATGAAGCGAAAATTAAAGTGGGTTACAGGAACAATTAATTAAATTGTTGGAATGCACAAATGAAAGAAAGAGGATTATATCTATGAAGAAGAGCAAAATGATGGTAGTAGGAAGAAGTGTAAATTTGGATGAAGAAATAATTAAAGGAAGAGAACTTCAAATTGGTAGACTTGTTTATATACTTGGGGGAAGTGATTGTAGATTTGACCAGGAGATTGCTATTAGGTTGGGGAAAGGAGCTAGATTTTAACAAAGTTTGAAACACCTGGTGTGGGGTAATAGTGTGTCAAGAAAAGCTATTTTAGTGATGTATTATGCCCCTGTAGTTAAATATGCAACTGAGACTTGGATGATGACAGAGAGAAATTGGAGCTGGATTTGGGGGAAGGCTTGATTTTTTAGAGCAATTAAGGGTAACTATAAAAAACAAAAAAGAGATAGAACTAGAAACGTACAAATGAGAGACTAGAGAGACCTAGTGAAGAAAGCCTGAGAAAAAGGATCGAAAAATCAAGAATAGGTGGTATGGGCATGTTAAGAGAATGAAATGAAAATTGTCTATTAGAGATGAGTTAGGACTATAAAGTCCTATATTCCACTTAACCCCATTATGAGTATGAATAATTGGAGAGAACTCTATAGAAAATGAGAGGACAGAATACCAACAAAGAGAAAAATGCAATGGATATGAATTATAGGAAGAAGACCAAGAAAAGTAGATGGATTGACGATGTGAGAAGTGATATGGAGAGAAGAGTAGCGGTGTGGGCTGAGGTGTGTTAGGGAGAGCTGTAGAGGGCTATAGATAGGTGGTACTGAATGAACTGGACCCAGTCCCAGGAATGAACTGAATGGGAGTGGATTTTTATGTATATATTATCCAAAAAGAAATTATGTTCCAGTTCATAGTTTACTAATTCCCACCAGAAGTATGAGTAACTTCATTGCGTCCTGATTTGACAGCAGTGTCGACTGGACTAAAATCGGTTTTGATGGTTGAATTGACTTTACCTTGGGACACCAATATCCCATCCCAACATTAGTCCAAGTTGAATAAATATGCTTCACTATGCTCATCAGCAAGGCAAAATGGCTAAAAATGTCCTTTTTATTCAGTATAGGTTGGAGCACGTGGCCTTCCAGCGAAGTCGTTGAATACATTCCTTAAAGATCTTGGAATGGCAAGAAATTTTCTAAATGACTTCCTAAAGGGTGTCTCCAGGACTGCGCTGGAGAGCTCTTACAGATTGTGTGAGGCGGTTAACATGGGGGGGGGGAGCGTTGGGCCCGTAAAAGCGCTTTAATACCCCTAGCCATGGTCGCAAGTCCTGGGCCAGGTGAAATGGATTAGTGATACAGCCAAACTAGTTTGAAAACATCATGTAAGGTACCAAACAATACTGGTTCTCTAAAACCATGATGGCCCTCTGTTAAGAGTAATTCCATTGTATGCAAGTTCTGCTATATATATTAACATACACACAAATCACGTGTGTTACAGCAGCTGCTTTACCATTGCTTGTAAGTGTTAGCGTCACATGGTTATCAAGTGAAATGGCTGAGCTCCATGACTGTAATTTGTTGTATTTGATTGCGGATGAACTACTTGGTTCACCTGTTGTCAAATCTCAAAATATACAATTGATAAATAATTTAATCCAATTTTTCTTCCAAAAATGTTTTATTATGTTTTAACCAATTCCTTTTTTATAACAAATGAATTTATTATTGTATTTTCAGATTTTTTCCAAGCATAAAGAGCATAACAGAGCTGTCTCAGTCTTCAAACATGAGGTTTATGCAGTTTAGAGCTCATGATCGCTATGCCCTGCATCTCTCCAAAATGGAAAAGGTACTTGGAATGGATGTCCAAAACCCACAAAAAGCTCTCCATGGCCATATTGACAATTTTGATCTGGTACCTAAACCTTTATATCGTCTGCTTCCCAAACCTCTTCCTGCTTGGCTCACTCTGGTCCTCCGTAGTTTAGTGTTAATGTGTAGTCGTTGTTGATTTGTCTTAGGCATTTTAAACTTTTTCTTTGTTTACACACTTTTGTGGATATGGAACAACTCAAGGCACTGACTATAGTTCAGGTAAAAAATTACTTGTAAAAAAGTTTAATGGCAGAATTTGTTTTAAATTAAGAAAATATAACTGTTTGTTTAGCATCAAATCTTGTAGTATGTGAATTTAAAAAATTGTTTTTCACTACGTTCAATTTCGCTAAAATTAAAAAAAACATCTCTTTCAGGTTTAAATTATTAAACTTGTCAATTATTAAACTGTGGAATACCTCATAGACAATTTATACACACACATATATGTATATATATATATATATATATATATACAGGATGGTTATAAAGTCCCTTCACCTCACTTTTTTCTGCGATTTACATTTAAAGTTTTTTTTTCAGTTATGTCATTCATTATATAGGTAGGTGCTCTAACTTTTTAAGTATTATGGAATATCCATGATAAAGGATTCAACTTCCGAATTCTTTATGAGAAGACAGTCATAGGACATGTCTATTAACATTGCCTTTTCAACCTGAAAACAATGGTGTATTTAAAATTAAAAAGGGTTGTACCGTTTCCAAGAAATCAGTAGGTTAAAGATGTAGAAGTTGACTTAAAATTGTTAATGAGAAAAGTCATGCGACTATCTATTAAGATTGCATTTTCACCCTTAAAAATTGTGTATTTAAAATTCAAAAGGATTGTACCTTTCCAATACTTAGTTTTTTCCTTTAAAAACCTTTCAGTGTAATTTTTTTGTTAATATTTAGCGAATATTCCTTTAAATACTTCTCACATTGGAAATGGTACAACTCTTTTTGAATTTTAAATCCACAATTTTTTTAAGGATGATCAGACAATGTTAATAGACATTTCGCGCTGTCTTCTTATAAAAAATTTAATTTCAACTTCTGCATCTTTAACCTACCGATTTCTTGGAAATGGTACAACTCTTTTGAATTTTAAATACATCGTAGTTATTGGGGTGAAAAGGCAATGTTAGTCTCGTATGTTGCATGCCTGTCTTCTCATAAAGAATTTGGAGGTTGACTCCTATATGAATAAATGAATTTATTTCCTTCAAAGAAACATAATAATCAATACAAAGTAAAAAATGAAATTTGAGTAGCCACTGTTGCTAGTAATGTGGCCACTAGAAAAGACAAACCTAATTTAACTTAAAATTTAGCTCGTTTGATTGTAAAATAAACAACTGATTACAATAGAACATAAAATATGGATACAATCGTAATTAATTAGCCACTAACCTGAAGCACCTGCTTTAGAGTAACATATATCTTGGACCTCAAGTTACTCCCAATATTCCATAATACTTTTTAAGAACATCTACCTACATAATGAATGGCATTACTTTAAATGTAAATTGTAGAAAATAAGTGGGGAAAGGGGCTTTATAACCACCCTTTATATTTACGTACACGATAGCCCCAGAACTGGATAGAGAAAAAATGGGACTGTCTCACAATCATAGCATAAGCTTTGAGAGTAGGCATATTATTTGCACTTAAGTGCAGAATGATCCACCGGCAACGAGTGCTTAGTAATCTACAAAACTTAGTGGCATGAATCCTTGCCCTATCTTAGAAGAAAAAGATAAATATAACTAGTATGCAACCTTAAAATAGCTTATTCTATTCATTTGATTGTCCTTTTCATATTGTTTTATATTTTTTTTGTTTTTCATTATATTAGCTAAAATTGTGATAAATTGCAAGTTAAAATCTAATTAGTTTTTAATTTGTTTCAAATTTTTAAATAACACATTTATGATGTTACTTTAAAAAAAGGTTAAAATAGCATGTGTTAAAATTTGAAAAGAAGGAAACCTAATGATAATTTTTTTTTAATTATTAGAACACTCACATTTTACAATGAAATCAACATTCTAGCCTATAAAAATCATAGGCGGCAAGAATTTAGTAATGTTGACAATATATCTGTTGCACACAAAGATAACATTAATAAAAGAGCCGTAATAAAGAATTGACTGTAGAAAAAACAGACAGTCCGAGCCAATGCATTAGCTGTAGATGCTTGCCTCTGCTGCTATCTAATGGTGATTGGTTTCAACTAAGCATTTGGACATCATTTTGACATTCTATTATCTCAGCTAGTTTTATACATTCACTGCTGGGCTCAAATCAGGTCTTTGTGCCTTTGCGGGAGAATTACGGCATATAAACTAATGTTGATATAAATTTTTAACACTTATTACAAAAAGGAAAAAAGGTAAGATCAGAAAACAGACTAAACACACAACTACTATAACTGTTCATTGGAACACATTCACCAAGAACAAAGCAGGAACTAATTATGGGTAGGCAGGAAATAACAAGTTAAAAAGCAGAACTTGTATACTGAACTTGACGCAATAGGGCACCATTCGCAAATGACATTCAATAAAGATGACACACTTCTGCATCATCCGCAGAAAACATGTGCTGGAGAAAGAGATAAAGGGATGAAGAGAGACAGAAAGAGGGGGACCACTGGTGATTTCCTTGAAAACCGAACTTGAACTTATTTCACTGAACAGGAAAACCAGCCTCACAGGACCTGTATGAGGGGAAAGTCTATAATCAATAATGTAAGATTTAAAATTTGCTAATAATTTTACTGTTGTTGTTTGGCAACTGTTTTGAAAATCATCATCAATAAAATCACACCAATATTAATGTATGGGGAACAACAGATTCCTTTAAAGGTCTATACAGCCTAAAAAGAAAAAAAATCAATTCCCATTATATTTTTACAAATGTAATTAATTTACCCCATAGTTTACTAGATTCATAGTTTGTGAATATTTAAAAAATCACCATACACTTTTTTTCTGTCATATAAATATTTCTGCTATTTTAAGATAGGACTAGCTTAAAATAGCAGCTTTAAAGTTATGTCCATATGCCTGGAATGTTCCATACCCACAAATGCAATGTCTGCAACTATGACAAACATTGGTCACTCCCCAACACTGCTATTTGTTCATATGAACCAGTTCTGCAACTATGACAAACATTAGTCACTCCCCAACACTGCTATTTGTTCATATGAACCAGTTCTGCAACTATGACAAACATTAGTCACTCCCCAACACTGCTATTTGTTCATATGAACCAGTTCTGCAACTATGACAAACATTAGTCACTCCCCAACACTGCTATTTGTTCATATGAACCAGTTCTGCAACTATGACAAACATTAGTCACTCCCCAACACTGCTATTTGTTCATATGAACCAGTTCTGCAATTATGACAAACATTAGTCACTCCCCAACACTGCTATTTGTTCATATGAACCAGTTCTGCAACTATGACAAACATTAGTCACTCCCCAACACTGCTATTTGTTCATATGAACCAGTTCTGATTCAATAACATGAATTTAGATATCTTTATATAATTAATAAATGTTGTGATACAAAGAAATTTAAATGTCTTAGACTTGACACTTGAATTGTGGAACAGAAATCAAATCGAAATTCTTTATTTAATTTTTAGGCTTATACGAGGCATAGTCAAAAAGTTCCCGAAACTGGTTGAAATATGTTTATTGGACAAAGATAAAATCTTACAAACCTATATTCCTTCAAAATACTTTTCTCCTACAACAATACACTTGTCCCTATGATCATTCTGATGGTCAAAACACTTTTGACATTTTTTTTTTTTATGTATTTCAATACTTTTATCACATTTTTACTGACAGCTTTTAGCACCTGCAAATCTATTTCCTTTTATTGATGTTTTTACCATGTGAACACTAACAAATCGGCCGGCATGAAGTCAAGCGAATATGGAGGATGTTCTAACGTGATAACGCTGTGCTTGACTAGGTAGCTACGTTCTATCAAGAATCGCTGTGCAGGAGTATCGTCATGCAGTAAAATCCTATTGTTTTCTGCTCATTTTGTAGGCCGTTTCCTCCTAATGACATCTCGTAATCGCCTAAGAACTTTTGTGTGGATAAATTTACCTTATATGCGATATCATCAATTATTGTTCTTCAGTTTGCATGGACAGTTTGCGAAACTCGCTCAATGTTATCATCTGTGGTTGCAATCGAAGGGCGTCCACTACGAGAGACATCTTCAATGTTTATGTGACCTTCACGAAAACATTTGTGCCTTTCGTAAAATTGGCTTTTCTTCATTGCCTTGATTACGTATGCTTGAATTGACATTTTAAGTGTTCCAGAAGATGACTTTTGAAGTAAAAAACCAAATTCAATGTTTTTAGCTGTTCATTAAATAAATTTTCAAACCGCGACAATTTAAACACGCAAATATACGAAAAGTGCTCTCCACGGAGGAACAGTGGCGGCTGGGCGATACTCAAACTACCTATATCCCTTCTCCAAGAGTAGTACTAACAGATAGAGGACGAAATTCCCACCGGCAACCACGCTGTGTGTCTCTGGACATCGATTCTGGGAACTTTTTGACTGTACCTCGTATTACTAGCATGTTATAATTCAGCAACGGTGCTATGTCGCCAATTTATTCTATTTACTCTCTTTTCATTCTCTATAATTAAGTCAAATACTTAAATTATGCAAGCCAGTAAATAAAATGCAATACATACACAGTCCTATAGTTCCAAATATCAACAAATCTAATAATATGATAATTTTTATTTGGAAAATCTTTTCTACATAATAAAGTGGATTTACAAGCAGTCGATTATAAAATCTCTGTTTTAAAATATTTTTTGGATATACCAATACATTAATTAGATGAATAAGTTTACTCGACACTTTTAAGAAAACAACTGTATGACTGGACAGTCCCCAATCTGCAATACTCAATCACAGCTTTGTTTTTATTCTTTGTGTTATAATTGTGTACTTTATTATTCTAGTTAATTATTTCATGATTATCTAAGCTATATGAGGTTAAGTAAAAAATGTATAATTACAGTTTCTAACTGTGATTTAATAAACAGAAGTCTACAGTGAGCTCTGCAATCTGCATTTACCATTATTCTAAGGGCTTTCTTTTGGAGGATCAAAATTTCATTAATCATAGAATAATTTCCAAAAAGATCAAACCATAAGTAATGATGAATTGAAAGTAAGAAAAATATGTTCTTAAATATTAATGGCACAAATTGCTTTAAATGCTTTAACATACATAACATAGAGGTTAGGAAATTTATTTGAGCATGTCATCTAAACTGGGTGGTGTAAGCCAACAATTTTACACCAAACCTTAAAATGTTTATTTACATCATCATAAATAAGCTGATTTAAAGTCATAAGCATTATTTAGTTTTACTGTCATGTAAAACACCATTTACTTTAAACCACAACACAGTGTCATCTATAGCAGTTTGAGAACATAATTTACTTTGAACCACAACACAGTGTCATCTATAGCAGTCTGAGAACATAATTTACTTTGAACCACAACACAGTGTCATCTATAGCAGTTTGGGAACATAATTTACTTTGAACCACAACACAGTGTCATCTATAGCAGTCTGAGAACATAATTTACTTTGAACTACAACACAGTGTCATCTATAGCAGTTTGAGAACATAATTTAAGTTTACTAATACTGTTTGCTATATTTAGGAAAGTAGAATCATCTGCAATAAAAAAACTTGGCATTTACTGAGTTTGGAAAATTATATAAATGATTTTGTAATGATTAAGTGTAATGAATTCAACTTAATTACTCCTAAAATACCGTTAAATTACAAACCTACATATGTAACTGTAACCTTACTATATTACTGTTTTTAGTATATAACGTGGGTTGCTTAGTATATAACGCGGGTGTGACAAAACAAGGGAATTGAATGACAAATAGGTTAAGTATATTTCTGGTGAAAAACATTAAATAGACAATCGCATACCACTTATCTGGACAAGAAAAAGGAATGTAGAACTATAAACAAGCCCAACCAAGCATAAATTAACGACAAAAAAGCAAGAGTTAATCCTAGTAAATCAAAACAAAATTTCCCAAAAAATAAAAAAAAAAAAAACAAAAGACGTCCCAAAACAGACCCTTGTGGGCTGTCTACTATACTAAGGCTTCCGAAGAATAATAATTTTTCCTACTGAGCCAACCTGTTGCCTATTTTTTGGTTATGAAGTAAAAAATTATGAGCAGTAATACCATAGTACATCAAGTAAAATGTAAAGAATAAAATTCTAATGATCCTTATACGTAGTTTGTCGTTTTTATATTTATAGGTATTTGTCAGTGTGCAAAGTAACTACCATATTTCTGTTATATAATTAATTGTTTTATAAATGTTCTTGGATGAATGGTTGATTGTAATATTTGCAATAAATTTACTAACAGTCAAAGCCGTTCATAAATGTACACCTTACAAAATGACCTTTTTTATTTATTTTGCCTCCAAACCCAACCGGGGTTCATCTAGACTAATAAATATAAAAAAAAATGTTATTCAACAAAATTGAAAAAATACTTGCATTAACCTTTTTCAACTCTTTACTGTCCCAAGATATTTGCTAAATTTCAAATGTATTTTAAGGGAAATTACTGCTTTGATATAATTGCCTTAAAACATATTTCTCTTGCAGTAGATTTAGTTGATTATTTTTTTTAATTTCTGGACTATTAGATAGTATTTTTTTTAAGTTTTTGTAAGTGTATATAATCAAGGATATTACTGAATGGAAATAGCAATATTTTCATAGCTTAATTTTTATCTAAACAAAAATTGGACTAATTTCAATTGATTTTTTTCTAAATTTAATCATTGCTCTAAAACACACGAAATCAAATCAGTTTTTTAATACTGTGAATTCAAAGTAGTAATATTTCATTATAAATTTAAATTGGTAATTTGAGATTTTTTCAAAGAAACAAACAATAAAAACAGAAAATTAGATTCTTGTAAAAAAAATAACATGACATCTACTGCAAGTTTCAGTAAATGTTATGATTAAATGTAAGTGCTTTAGATCATCACAGATAGCACTACATTTCATAGTCACTTGCATTTTGTAAATTATTTATAGTACTTATATAATTTAGATACTTTTAAAAGAACAGTCTAAAACCATTATACAAATTATTCTTAACAATTCAAATTCAAAATATCCTTTATTCGGTAATAATGTACATGTGATACATTGAATAGCGTCAGAAATGTTACAGCTAAACTTTTTTGTTTAGCTGATTATCATATTGAACATGATTATCATGTTGAACATGATTATCATGTTGAACATTCAACATGATTATCATGTTGAAACAATCGTCATACACATTATAACATATTTGAAGTGTTGACAGAGGTAATTTATTTTTATTTTTATATAATCTTAAAACAGTTCAGGGGCTAAATAAACAGTTTTTGAATACAATTAATTATTAATTGCCGAAAAAAATAAATAACAATTTGAACCATCACTGGTAGTAAGGAGACTATTAATTATCTGTATGATACATTACATTAATTTAAACTGTATTTTTATTTCCAATTAACAAGTAATTCAATATCTATCTATTAAAATAGAAAAACTAAATAAGAATATATTAAATACAAGAAACTTCTTTAAAGTTAAAGAATAAAATGTAAATAGTTATCCCTTTTACAATGAGCAAACAGTAGTATAACAATTTGTTATTTTGATATGGAAAATAAAGTATTCTAAAAAAATTAAAAAAGAATATTTAGATTAAGAATACACAAAGAACAACTAAATTTGTGATCAGTCAGAGGGTTAAAAGAAAAAAACAATTTTAATATTTAACTTAATAAATTAAAACTAAACTGATATCTAATAAAATTATAAAATGATTTTATGTTCAAAATCTGTTTCCCAAAATTCTTCTAAGGAGTAAGGAGCTAATTTAATCAAAAACTCCTTCAGGTTTTTTTTTAACTTCTCAAAAATTTGCTCTAGCAAAAAGTTTCTGGGAAGGTGATATAATAGTTTTATCCCAATAAATCTAGTTTTTTTATATAAAACTCTAAATTATGACATTCCACTTGTCTATTTATTCGAGTATCATGACCATGTCTACTAGGAATTTGAGAGGGATTTGCAAACTGTTTTGTGTAACTAACAGTTTCCAATATATACAGTCTAGTGACCGTTGGTATGGCTAATTCTATAAAAAGATGCTTGATCGATTCATCTCTTTTTAAATTATACATAATCCTTAGTGCCCTTTTTTGTTGGAGAAGTAACCTGTCGAGGTTACTTTTTGTCATAGAACTTATGCCGTAAGCCAAGTGAGTATGAACCGTGGCATAATATATTGTTTTTAAAGTGTTTAAGTTGCATATTTTAGACATTTGTCTTAATGCATATAAACCAGAAGAGGTTTTATTTATCACATGGTTTACGTGTTTATCCCAGCTAAGGTCTGGGTCAATTTTGAGCCCTAAAAATGTTCTACTTGTTTCAGTGGCGTGTCATCTAACAAAATAGTTGACTGTAAATTTCTCTGATTTTGCTTAATACAAAATGAGATGAAGTTAGTTTTATTTAGGTTTATTAAAATATTTTTGCTGTCAAAAAAATCTTTGATTATTGAGAGGAAAATCAAAAATGATTTCTCTACTTTTTCCTTTGATTTTTCAGACATGGTTACATTAGAATCATCAGCATATAGGCAAATATTACTGTTCCTTGGGATCAATCCTGGTAAGCCTCTTATGTAGCATAAGATTAGTAATGGGCCCAGAATAGATCCCTGAGGGACACCATGAGCTAAATTTTCTAATGTAAACATATTTATCATGTGTATTAGACACTGCATTTCCAATTTCAAGGAACTGGTGTCAATTTTCCAGGTAGGATTCAACATACCCCTTATAATGGTGTAGCTCTTTATAACTACCTTCCACTCTCACTTAAACTGGAGACTAACCATATAAAATTTAAGAAACAACTGAAAAGCCTTCTGCTCGACCTTTGTTGTTACGAGTTTCTAGCTGGCCATAAATAATTCTGATTTACTGTGATTGTTGCAAACTTTGAAATATAAATAAATTGTTTTTTCTCTATCTTTTCACATGTTGTAGTCTTATTTGATTATTGTTTTATTGCATTTACTATGACTTGGCTAATGGGTGTATATATGTTTACTGGCTTAATAAACGATTTGATTTGAAACCAATTTAACTCTTTACCGCCAATACCTAATGTTAATAAAGTTTTTAATAATTCTTTGTGTGACACACTATCAAAGGCTCTACTAAGATCTAGAAAAGTTCCTATAATGTTCTCCCCTTTATCTATTGAATCTATTATAGAATTAATAAACTCAATCCTAGCTGTTATTGTAGATTTACCTACCTGAAACCCATGTTGCTCTTTGTCAAATAATTTACATTCAACCAAATAATTAATTAGCTGTGTGTGAATCACATTTTCATACACCTTAGACAACACAGGAAGTAATGAAATTGGGCGGTTGCGTGAGGGATCACTAACCTCGCCCTTTTTAATGATTGGGATTACTTTTGAAATTTTGAGTTTATTGGGGAAATGACCAGAAATTAAAGATGAGTTTATTAAATGTTTCATTAGATGTTTCATTAATGAAGGCAAGATTTTTTTAAATTTTGATTGAAATATCATCATAACCTGTAGATAGTTTATTTTAAAAAGAATTTATTAATTTTCCTAATTCTTTTTCACTTACTGAGCTAAACTAAAATTTAATTTTTATACGATCACAAAAGTTACACTTTTTATTTCCCTTATCAATTTTGGGCAATACTACAACTACTGAAACAAAGAAATTATAAAACACATTGCTTACGTCGATAGGATCATCTGCAGTTTTCCCATTATAGTCAATACTAATGATTTGATTGTTTTTTACTTCTGTTGTTATTAAGTTCAAGTAGTTTTAGAGCTATTTCCAGATTTTTTAATTTAATTATCAAAAAACTTTTTCTTGTCCCTCTGTATGCACGATTTAAATCCTTATTCAAGTTTTTAATCAATATCTTTAATTCTTCATCTTTATTTTGTTTAAACCTTTTCTCTAACTCAAAGATGTCATCCTTTTTTAATCTTATCTCATCTGTAACCTATTGATTTTTATCACCTTCCCTCAATGAAGTAATGGTTTGGGGAAAACAGAAGTCAAAATGGTAAAATAAAGTGTCATAAAACTGATTATACTTAGAATTTACTTTAGCTGCCAAAACAGCAATTAAAAACTGGGTCAGCGCCAGACATCTGGAAAGATGGCGGCGGTTCCCAGGGCAAAGACTAGGCAAGGGTCTTGTCAAGAATCCCTCCCAGAAGTTGACAAGGTCACTTCTTGGGTTAAGTAAATCGCACGTTAGGCTGGTGGTGGGACTCATCACCGGCCACGGCAAATTCCGGAGGCACCTAAAAACGGTGGGACTCTTTGCGGAGGATCCCATCTGTCGCCTCTGTGGGGAGGACGAAGAGTCGGCAGAACACATCGTCCTGGAGTGTGAAGCCCTTGGTGCCAGAAGAAGAGCACTTTTTGAAGGCTCACCTCCGGGGCAGTTGGAAATTTCCAATCTAGTGAAGAAGCTCCTTGACTTGGTCAAGGGCAGCCAGCTTTACGACGATTAGGCACCGGGATTGGCACAAAAAGCCCTAGGCTTCGTTGCAAGGGTTGGCTAGACCAACTATATATCCCCTTTTAAACTAACTAACTAACTAACTAGAATTTACTGGAGCCTGATACACATTCAACCAAGACGCTCTATGCAAACTATTCAAGAGAAGGTCAATATTATTCTTTGTACATTTCCTACAGTATTTTTTTGAGATTTTCCTACTATTGTTTACTAAATCAAATATTTAAAAAAAATTTGGGCATCGTGATCTTAGAAATGTGTTATTAGCCCTGTTACCTTACATTCTTTGTCTTTTATATTACTTATAATATGATCAATAGCAACCTCTGCGCCCGTATATACTCGAGTTGGAAAGTCAACGCTGTAGGTTAAGTTGTACAATTTCAAAATATCAATAAATTTTTAATATAGTCTATCCCTTTTAAAAATGTTATTGTTAGAATCTCCAGTTAAAATTATATGCTTGTACTTATGGGTTATAATACTATACGTTGCTTAAAATTTCAACAGAAATCCGTCAACAAGGTTGTATAAGGGTGATCTATAGATACATCCTAAAATAAAAGTAAAATCAGGCTAAGAAATTTCAGATAGGCAGCACTCAAATTCTTTTTCAACTAATAATGATTGAATAGAAGGCATTAAAATAATTTTACTTTTGATATTTTTATGTCCTAAAATCATTACCCCACCCTCGGAATAAGTAGATCTTGTAAAATAGTAGTTTAACCTACCGGACTAGTAGGTACTAAAATAGTAGTATTACCTGAGGGAGTTACCCTCAGGAATATGTAATAAAGAAATCTCAGATTCAGACATTTTGTGCTCTGACAGAGCCAAAAGTCAGGCTTTATTTCCATCAAATTTAGTTTTAAAATTTCAATTTTTGAAGTTAAGTGTTGGACATTTTGGTGAAAAATGGAGCATTTCATTTGAGTGCTGTCTGAAATATTTTTCAAGTCATTTACAGTGGTGGAAACAGGCTTAGATCTCCTAAAAAACTAATGTCATGTTCATTAGTTGAAGTTTGTTCATCAGGATATGGATGAAGTGCGGGTTCAGTCGGCACTGGTGGCGCAGTGCTATAACTCAGCTACTTGGGACAAAGTGTTTGGGAGATTGTAGGCGATAGGCTCCATGCTCGGTTCTCTTAATACTGACACAGCGTCCGCTCAATGGTTGTCATCAATATAGACACTACTAGAGAAGTCTGGAGTGTCCGTGTTGAATGGTAGTCAAGGTTTGGGTGTTGTGTAGAGAACAGAAATAAGTGTCAAACTTGTCAGTTAGCTGAAAATCAGGCCAACACTACGTGGTTCGGACTCCACGTAAAGCTGTAGGGCTCATAATTGCCCTGGCTATTGGGCTATTAATAAATAGTCCTTTCTGAGCTAAGTCGAACTCAGATAGTAACAATGACTACACTCATTCATCTACACTCATCACACTCATTCATGCCTCATATTACCCATATCTCTACGATCGGCGTCTTAGAGATGAATAATGAATAAGAGCTCTCAGTTTTATCATATGAGATACTATACTACATTTGAAAACTTACCTGTAAGAAACTCAACCAAACACAATAAATGTAACACAATAAAACAGCATAAAACTCAGAATATTAATATATAAAACAACGTCATTTGATGTTGCTGAACTGAGATGAGAAGATAAATTACTAAATAATACTGACAGAGTACAACGTGCACAGTCTTATTAGATTTCCTGATTCAACAAACACATAAGACCAAATCGTCGACCTGTATGTGTGAATGTTTGCTGATGGAAGAGAGATGCGATATAATTGGCTAGTAGTGTAGTTAGTCAAAACCCAACTTCATAAGATATAGGTTTTGAGTTTGATCCCAAGCAAAGTCAAAACTGGTATTGGAAGCGATCTGCTGATAATCACCGGCTGTTTATTTGTCATTTGGCTATTAATTAATGATATCTTCTAGGGACCTTCTAAGTTTGTAACAAAGACTACATTCCCTCATTCAAATTCATCACACTCATTCGAAATCCATATTTGCTCATATCTTGACAATCGCATCTTAAGAATAAATAAATAAATGTCTATGTGATTTTGACATTAGGGATTTTTATAAAATAGGCCTTACCTCCATCAGATAGGCTAAAATATTTTCTTTAAATCTTCTGCTTTGTGTTTCGTCAAAAAGCTCACATCTTCAAATCACTTGTCAAAATTAAAATGTACACAGCATAAACATATACATAAACATAAATCATGAAGGCCTACGGTTGCCATCACGGTCCTGGCTTGGGTAGTATAGACTCTACTATCTGCCATTCCTTCAATCACACAATATAACAATCAAACACATGACTAATGAGTTTTATTCTTCTTTTTTATGATCCTCATACAATTGTGCTCTTCCTTTGCTCTTCTGAACTTGTCCTGATTTGTTTATGTTCTTAGATATAACATATTCTTCTTCGACACATGCCTTAAACTGCAATATTTTTTTCTCTTTTAGAAACTGACATTTGCCGATGGTCTATGTCTAACAACCAAATAGACAGACTGACACTCCATACATGTTTTTAATAGTCTGCTTTTAATTTTTATATTTATATTCATTGATGTCAGTAGATTATTATTTTTATTTTGTTTATTCTTCTCTCAACTAATATCTCTCACTAAAAGAAAATGTTAGTGCTATTGAAAATTTGTGCCTCATTGTCCTAGATGTATTTTTAGTAAACTTACTGCTTTCTTATACAAAAATCTTGGCCTTTTGCTCTAAAGCCAAGAAAAATGTTTACAATTTCATTAGTAAATAATTACTGATTGATCATTTTTCCAAATAAATTGTATTATAAATCTTTTCATATTTTAGCAAGAAGTATAAGTTACCATTGTATATTGCTTTAAATATAAACTTTTTAAACCATAGCAAATCTAATAATTCTGTTAACGAACGTCTTGTTTGTGTAGCGAGAGAAAGAGCGAGGATCTCACATATCATACATGTTTCGGCT
Source organism: Stictocephala bisonia (assembly GCA_035578905.1). Classification (NCBI taxonomy): domain Eukaryota; kingdom Metazoa; phylum Arthropoda; class Insecta; order Hemiptera; family Membracidae; genus Stictocephala; species Stictocephala bisonia. The sequence goes on along the minus strand of JAQJVL010006611.1, from coordinate 7,144 downwards.
GCCTTTCGCTGCAGGCTCTGTTTTCAGTGCCAGTATGTTGGACACACTGCTTTATCAGGCTTTTGTTAAGGATTATGTGATAACATTTGTGAGGCTTCTTCTTGGAGTTGACCAAGCTCCTGGTTCTGGTTTCCTTACATCGGTAAGTAGATGTTTTAGTTCTGAAATACTCTATTTATTAATATTAATTGGAACTATTATGAAATAAGATAAAATGTGCTACTCTAATGAAAATGTTCTACCTAAATATTATTTTCTCGGTTGTTGTTGAAATGTGTCAATAGTATAAAACAATTAATATTCTTATGTTATCTGTCAAGTCCTTATTTGTATGTATTGTCAAATTGGTCTCCTTAAATAACAGAAGGGTTTATGGCAGTATAGTAATCGTCATGGATCCAGTGTGAGCAACTCATCTAAATTTTTAGAAGTGGATAATTTCTAAGATGACCACATTATCTAGTATTTTTCTAATTAAATTATCTTTTATTAATATTAAAATTTCACAGGCAGATGTGTAGAATACCCTTTATCGGAGAACAGAAGATAATTTCATTATTGTATGCTTATAATTAGTTAAACCTTTTTTAATGACAAACCAACTGTCAATAACTTTGTTTGTAAGAACTTAGGTAATTGTAATTGTTGCTCGCCAAAAGGTATTTGTTGCCAAATTTGTAGTAATAGGATAAAAAAATCAGTAATTTATCAAGATGTATTCATCCATAAACAGATATGACTAAACACAACTTTAAAATCTTCTTTAAAAGTGTTCTTTTATTAATCCCTTCAGTCTGAAGAAGGTAAACGTAGTTTACCAAAATTGATCACCATAAAATTTTGTACTTATATTGTACTAAATTAAGTAAATTTGTACTGTATGACATCACTTGTATTGTAAAGTTACGATTTTATCATCAAGTAAATTAAAAATATTTCAGAACTTAATTTGAGCATAAATAATATTAATGAATAATATATTCCTAGTCAATTTTACAATAATAATAGATCATTTAGGACCACACGGCTGGACGGTGTTTTTGCTTGAGGATACGTGGTCAGCACTTTGGGTTCCAGTGTCGTTAGTTCCAGCGTTTGTTACCAGGTTGCACTACTGAAATTCCTGCACCCCAACTATCTCAATTATTATCAAGTAAAACTCAAAGTGAATTATCTCATAACAGAAAACTCTAGCAGGCCTAATATCTCCAATTATTAGAGCGGCCATGTAAGTTAGGTTTCTTAAAGGGGGCCATTTTCCTGCACAAAAAAGCCAATACTTGCGTTTCTATTTCAAATATCGGTCTGTAATAATTATTGTATTATAAGACTTGAAGTGTCATTTTATAGACGAAGAATTTTTCTAGTGAACATTATTGAGTATTTCAATAATTTTCTTGTAGTGAAATATGTGATAATTTAGATGTCCACCCGCTTCGCCGGTCATAATATTGAGTTTGATTTACAACCTAATAGCTGAAAGAATTCGAGCATTTTTGCTTCTTCTACCAATATTAGATTTTTAGGAGGCATGTCATAAAAATTAAACTGCAAAACAAATAATTATTTATTTTTCGTTTTCACGTTTCACCACATGTTTTAATTACTGAGGAAAAAAGGTTAACACCAAAATACAGATCACCCGATCAAGTAAAAGTAGTGTGTGCTACACTCTCAAGGTGAAATGTAGAACTACAATAAATCAAAACATATACAGTACTGTTGTTGTGAGAACTTCAATCTGTGAAACTACATTAAACCACACAGTCATATGTTTTTTGTAAACAATTCAGATTCTCCATTTGAATAACATGGGATCTTTAGGAGCCCGTGGGGCGGGACTCTGTGGACGGATCTGCATCAAACTTCACAGAAACCATCTCGGGAGTATACAGGATAACATCCTAAAGTTTCATGGCGATCGGTTGGATTCTTGACGGTTTTAAATTTAAAAACTCGTAATATCAACTTACTGTCTACTAGAATGAACCTTTAATAACTACACAGAGTTCATTAAAACTTATTATTTAGACAAACAAAAACTGTACTGTTGAAATATAACAGTATGTTTTAATCTGATGACGGTAAAATTGTATGTCTACTATAGGTCTGTTGACTTCGCAGTAGTGGCTTGGCTGTTTGGAAAACAGCCACCTTAATTGTTCAATTTTATAAATTAATCAAAACCCTTACATCTAAGCTTTACAAATAAGAATTATGATTGAATAAATTTTATTATCACTTCAATATCAATAGAAATGCATTTTATCCTACATGTCTAATTGACTCAGCTTTGAAAAAAAAAACCAAATAATAGAACAAAATTTGTGAATGTAAGATTTTAAAAAGAAAAATGTGTATTTACCAGTGCAATGCAAAGCGAGGTTAATTCACAAATATTTTATTTGCAGATGAAAATCACAAAGGAAGACATGTGGATTAGGACTTACGGACGACTGTACCAGAAACTGTGTTCGACAACATGTGAAATTCCTATTGGTATTTACAGGACTCAAGACACAACTACAACATCCTCCCCTCACGTAAGTAGCAATGTAAACATTTAACGAGCATGAACTCACTTAACTCCAGCTCAAACTAACTAATCTGCTGGTATGTAATCTTTTTCAACTCTGAAATATTAAATTTGCAGTCAGAATAATGGTTTTGTTATGAATTTAGTGGTTAGAGGTATTTTCTTATACTTAGTAGCCTTTTCTTTTTTATCTTAACAAGCTAGTTAACTAGTTTTTTAGTCAAATAAAAATATTAAACTGAAGATCTTTAACCTTAAATTGCAAAGAAAACTAAAAACTATTCAAATTACAAATGTTATATGTCAATCTTATTAAATTCCTGACAAGACCTCAACTAACTAACAAGCCACTGTGAGGTAAATATTTGATTTGTTCCCATACTCTTCAAATTAGATACTGTAGATTTCTGATACAAACACACGAATCATGAGTACAATAAGTCTCAGAAACATAGGAACTATCAGAGTATTTTATTTCTCTGTAGACTGACTGATCGACAGAGATACGACCTATATAAAAGTAATTTAGAAGTAAATACTAAAACCATAGGACTCTATTTAAAACTTCTATAAAAATCAAATTTTTCATGTTTAGAACTTGGACTATAAAAAATAAAACAATCATACTAAAAATAATACTATTGGAAAATTTTGACGTAAACTGTGAAGGCTTCCTTGTAGGTATGTAGGAGGAAAATTCAGCTTCTTAAGGTCTAAATATTTGTATAAGATAAATTTTTACTGTAGAACTGTTGCCAGATGACTATGCATGGATTTCATGTAAAATCCCAACTAAACTAATTTCCATTGAGCTAAACTTACTGTGCAGCAGTGGTAGACTTAAAATATGAACAATCAATGTAAGAAAGTTTAACCAACCAAATCAAAATGAAAGATTAACATTAATTATTATTATGTGTGAAAAATATAATTCAATAAATTAGAAATAATTAATTAATTTAGCAAACTATTTACTTAGTGCAAAGTGGAATTTAAGATATAAATAAGATAAAAATTTTTATACATATATAAATATTAAGCAATCTAATAGCTAAAAATGTCAAACAATATAAATCAGCCTAAAAATATACAAAATATGGAGTAATTTTAAACTATACTTTATTTATTGAATGTCTTACTTGACATGAAAGCGCTTAGTGGCATTTGAATGTAGCTCGGTCGTGCAAGGTTGCCAATAGTACTGTGTTTGTCATACGACAGACAAATATAACTTGTTGAGGTAGAAATCTGTTTGAAGAGGCATTTTTAATTAGTTCAAACTAGTACAATAGTACCACTGTATGTGTATGGGTGGACGGGTGGGTCAGTACTACTGTATGTGTATGGGTGGGTGAGTGTTCCAGTACTACTGTATGTGTATGGGTGGGCGGGTGGGTCAGTACTACTGTATGTGTATGGGTGGGTGAGTGTGCCAGTACTACTGTATGTGTATGGGTGGGTCAGTACTACTGTATGTGTATGGGTGGGTGAGTGTTCCACTACCACTGTATGTGTATGGGTGGGTGAGTATGCCAGTACTACTGTATGTGTGGGTGGGCGGGTGGGTCAGTACTACTGTATGTGTATGGGTGGATGAGTGTTCCAGTACCACTGTATGTGTATGGGCGGACGGGTGGGTCAGTGCCACTGTACGTGTATGGGCGGGTGGGTGGGTCAGTGCCACTATACATGTAGGGGCGGGCGGGTGGGTCAGTGCCACTGTACGTGTATGGGCGGGAAGGTGGGTCAGTGCCACTGAACGTGTATGGGTATTGCTGAAGTTTTGTGTACTTCAAAAAAGTCAAAACTATGTGTGGGTCAATACTAGTCTACGTTAATGGATGGGTGGGTTGGTCAATACCAGTGTACGTTCAAGAAGTTTACTCCACACCACCCATACATGGGATAGAACAATCTATAATACTAAATACAAAAGACAATATAAAAAATAGGAAAGTCCACGATCATAAGATGTTTACTCACACTCAAATTCACACAATATCAAACAAGTCGGTTGTGTATTTAGAGGACTGAAATGTGGCAACAATGCAAGAGGTAAAGACGTTTTGGCTGGCTTACATCATCACGCCATTTGTCATAGCATTCATCCACATAGTTCCAGCACTTGCTGTAAGAGCGCTCTTAGATCAAGTCATGACAATCAATAAACTATAATACATTTTCTTAACTTGAGTAAATTAGTGTTAAACTTTGTTGGTGTCTATTATGAGTATTAACGTCTTATTTTTTTTAATCTCTTCAGATAAAGTTGGATATTCTGCATCATCTTTTAAACCAAGAAGTAAAATTTGCTTTACATTTAGGCAAGCTTACAACAGCTTATCTATTCAGTATCTTCACAAGAACAGGTTCTTGATTTATTCTTGGTTCCACAAGCATTCAAACAAATTTTATTTTCCAAAGAATTATGAAGTCTTCAAACGTAAAATAAATAAGATATTAGTTGGTTTTTCGTTACTGCAGAATCAGACAGTCTACCAAAACACATAGAAGTTAGTCTAAGATTAATCGTCCTATTGAAATAATAGAAGTGATCATTATTAAACGTAGATGAGGAGAAAAAAACATAACATATAGACGGTAACACAAATTGTCAGTGTCACTAGCACCTTTTTCAAGTGTGGGAGCCCTCACATGATGAAGATGCTAGCAAACAGAAATTTGCTGTTCAAGCCAAACCAGTCTAAAAATACAAACTAAATATTCCTTACTCTTAGGACTAACTGACAAGTCTCTATGCAATATTCTACCCTCATTATTACACCATTGGAGATGAAAATTTGGAAACTCCCCTCATTAGTTAGAAAAAATGCACTTGAAAAAAAGCAAACTCAAATTTTAAATTTGTAGTTTTATGATCAGTTGGGTATATTTTGTTTCCTTATATCGGATATTCTGTAGTTCAACTGTTTTCCTTGACTAAAATATTAAAATAGAAACAAATTGATAAATTGCTGTACTATGCAAAGGCCATATTTAGTTGGGCCTTAATTATTCGACTTTTGAAATAATAGGTAGAAATTCAGAATTAACTCAATCATTTGCTAAAAACCAACTGAAATGAAATGGAACACTTCTTTATTCTATAATATGTAACGTAAATGGTGAGATTAAGACTAAATCCTTTTCAACATCTAATAACTTGTAGTTAAAACAGTAACCATAATTAAATAAATATGTATGAAATAAAATGAAATGTATGAATAGCTAAATTATTAGTTTACAGAATTATGAATACTCTATTGGTCATATCAAAGTAAGCCTTACCAGTGAACAGTTGAAAAAAATTATGAATTTTACAAATATTTTAAAACCTTCCATAGTGCTAATTATTTATTCATGAACCTATGCATGTATCTCTATTCAGACTAAGGCTAAAATAATATTTAACACTTCTAATCTACTACCAAATCAGCTTAAAGTAAATTAACCACATCTCTAAGCCTGTAATATCTTTTTGTTGGCTTCACTTCAATCTCTCTTCTTTGCATTATGAATGTTGTGGGTATGTGTGCATGCCAGACTGAGCCGGAAGGGGGGCCCGGTTCCTCGGTTTACTCTGCCGTGCCAACTAACTGCCTCGGATCGACAGATCGTGATCCTTCTTCAATGGTAAGTACTATCTTTCTAACCATTTGAAAACTTCAGCTTTTTTTTGTTTGCTTATTAAACTAGATTGAATTGCTTACCCTGTTGTGAATAAGCAATTTGTTGTGATTTACTGATGAAAAGAACTGTGGAATAACTGGATATTCATCACAACACCTTCTTTTTTGTTCTTCTTATGGCTTACTCAAATAAAATGTTTTTATGATACTAATACAAAACTAAAAACAAGGATTAGTCAAAAACCCAAAGTAAATTGCGCGTAAAGGAAATAGAATGATTACTTCTCCCACCACAGTTCCTCTCCAGGGCAGTGAGCTGCAAAGTACAGTCACTAACAAAACATATTAAATTAACGATGGTAAAATATTTTAACTATGTTTAGAACAAATTTAATTATGTTGGTGAAACTGGCAATTACTCTATCATTTAAACATTAGGAATACTTCAATACAACTCAATTAATTGGTTAAATAACACAATAGAAGATCCAATGTAAACATTGTGGCTATTGGGATCATTGCTGTAATGACAGATCCATGCTTCTTAGCAGTGACTGTACCAAGAACATATGACAGTGCATGGTGGGGACAGAGTATTTTGCGCATATGCTGTTCACAGGTCATTTACAGTGGGTTGGATACTCTACTATGAGTATTGTTTATTTAGATACAACTTTAAGTAAGGTGTAGTCTTTTATGACATAAACAGATGTTACAGACCGGGCCGTGGTTCTAGACGTGTAGGAGAGGTAGTGCAAGCGAGATAGTGAATATCCCCACCATATTTCACCTACGTCTATTGTGTACAGTCTGTTCAAAATCTTATTTAGGATGGCTGCTATGTTTATATAGTTTGCTCGATGGAGCTTGTATTATTGAAATTAAAGATACAGAACTGGAATGAAGATTGAGATAATAATAACAACATTCTGTATTCATTTATTATCCTAAATGTTTAAATGTTGGCACTGGTGGTGCA
>JAQJVL010006610.1:0-28071 GCA_035578905.1 Stictocephala bisonia | reverse complement strand
ATATATAAATGCAAAGCGGATGTCAAAAGGCCTGAACAGTGTACGTTCGGAGCCTCATATTCCAACCAATGGTGTGCGTCGGATGTCATAGTCTCTGAACAGTGTACAATCGGCCAACCAATGGCGTGCGGCGGATGTCACAACATCTGAACGGTGTACGATTGGCCAACCAATAGCGTGCGGCGGATGTCACAATCTATGAACAGTATACGGTCCGGAGTTCGATATTTCAACCAATGGCGTTCGGAGGAGATACATTTGCCTGAACGTGATGCATACGGAGGTCTCATTTTAGGAGTCTCCGTGTGGAGTACCGCATGTCTGATGTAGTCACCGAAAGAGTTGGATAGTCATGATGTATATGTCTATATATATGATCCTAGGTCCTATATATATATATATATATATATATATATATATATATATATATATATATATATATATATATAGGATGTAATAAAATTCAAACTGAGTACCCATTTTAACATTTTTATTCAAATTATTTCACACATGTTTCAGCTTAATAGTCAATTTAATGTGTATATTAAATAAAGTATATAATACTTATTTAAATTTATTATTACTGTATATACTTTATTTAATTTATGTGTGAAATAATTTAAATAAATATGTTAAAAAGGGTACTCAGTTTGAATTTTATTACATCCTAAAAATACGTAAGTAGCCCTAATTTTTAACTTTATATATATGACTAGAATATATACTTCTTAGTCTATGCCTGAGGCGTTTTTTACTTTTGTTTTGAGTACTAACGTTGAGGGCCAACGATCCAAAACCGCTCAAGCGAATATTTATATTATATTAAACTATTATTATGTTTATTGTTTTCGCATGTAGACTTGCAACAATAATACCCCAGGACTTGGGAATATTGTATTGAGACATCTTATATCAAAAGTCTCTGAAAATGTTTTAACTCTAAACTAGGCATAGTGGGCTATATACAAATCAAATCAAAATATCTTTATTGGTTGATAACGTACGCCATTTTCGTATTTTACAGACCTATATTTAACAAAATGGTGTCCCAATGGTTAAAAAGTCGAACAATTGAATCCTCAATTATGGTACCGGCCAGGACTAGCTGAAAAACATATATATAAAAAACAGAGGTAATTTTCTTATGACCTTAGTAGACGCCCCAGTGGCTGTTAGAAATGAACAGGGTCCCAACGTTACATTTCTCACTCGCCAACACACACACGCACTAAACGCACGCACGCACACAAGCACGCACGCACGCACGCACGCGTGCACGTCTGGTTAAAATTGTTATTTAATTTACTATAAATATTCTTTAACTGTTTTATTTATTTTATAACTGTTTGTGAAGCACGTATATGTTTTTAAAAAGTTCATTTTTCAAACAAAATAGGTAATTTTCTAAATAGTCTAGCTTATACGCAGAACCTTTACAATATGCTCCTTCTTTAAGGTGATTAAGCAATCGTCGTCATATGATACAAAAATTATATATATCGAATTATGCCTTTCAGTTCGTTTTCTTTGCATGTGTTTTGTGGTTGCCGCTGTTGCCGGTGGGTGTGTAAGTTTAGTCAAGTAAACATAATAAATAATAGCATGAGTGAAGTTTGAGGTTAAAAAGTTAACCACGAAGAATTTATTGAGTGTTGTAGTAGTAATAATGTTCAAAGTATAATTTAATACTTTATATAAATTCTTTAAAACGCTGAGGTCTCTGGGCTGTCACCAAAATGCCGAAATCTAAAAGGGATAAGAAAGGTATGTAGACTATTGTATTCTTAATTAAAGATTATGTTAAATAGAAGCTGTTAAGTTTAGGTTAGCAAAGCATGCTTTTTATTATTATAATACAATATTACATTTATTCCATATTATCATAACTAAAACATACAGGGTAGTTATGTACTTTCGAGATGCCTCTGAAAATTTGATTTCTTAAAAATATAATAAAATTGTTTGATTTTTCTCAAAATTCCCCATCAAATGATCAATTTCGAAGGATAAAGAAATCACATTTTTATAGGAAAATTGACTACCTCCAAAATTGTCAAGGTCCTCTTAGAATTAGAACATGTTTTGGAGTTTTTGAAAAAACAAATTATTGAAATACCAGAAATAGTGTAGCCAACCGAGCTAAGGAATCCTTTGTAAGAATTTTCCGATCACATATATTTAGTTTATTGTCTGAGGTTCCAAAGTTAGTCTAGAGAAAAGGGCAGAGTAGTGTTTTGGTCTTCTCTAAGATCAAAGGACAACTGCCGTTTGCCAGTGACTGTGTTGCTAACCTAACCTAACCTAACCCAAGGAGGATCTTTTCCGTTATGTGTCAGCAATCCCAAAATATTTCCACATACATCGCGCCGCGGCAGTTATGGTTAGGTTAGGTTAGCATAGCCTATTGTAGAATGTTTTTACAAATTACAGGTTCATTCTACAATATAATAACCTAACCTAACCATAACTGCCGCGGCGCGATGTATATGGGTGGCCTCGATGTATTGGGATTGCTGACACATAACGGAAAAGATCCCCCAAGGATTTCGGCCAAAACCTTGAACATTAACCCGCTTAACATTGATCGCAGAGAACATCCGATTGCATTTTCGTGTTAGGTTAGGTTAGCAACACTGTCACTGGCAAACGGCCGTCCGCGAGTGGTGAACGCGACGCGGTTTATTCATGCGCCTCGAGCCGCCATCCTCCGCGCACAAAGTAGTTCTTCATAACATCGTTATTTTCTCGCGTGATATTGAGCGTAGAGAAAATCCGATTGCATATTCGTGTTCAGCGTAAAAAAACAGTCAATTTAGATATGCCACATGTTGTATTCGACCGAAAAAGGTTTTCGCGTTTTTCCTATTTTTCTGGGGGAAGGGGTGGTTTCCGCGGAAAACGGTTTGCGGATTCGTGTTCAGCAGGTTGAAATTAGTAAAAAAAAAATTTTTTTTTGCCGAAATCGCTTGTGTCATAACATCTCCAGTTTTACCAAATTATTCTAATGGTTGCGATGTTAGCGGACCTACACTCACCCCCTTTATTCTGTGCACTCATTGACATACTTATATAAAGGTCTAGTTAGATCACCTCTTGAGTCTATGCTTTTTTTATATGGTGTCCTTATCATAGGTACCTATTATTCTGATTTAACTGGAGAGGATTCAAGTTAGATTTTTGAGACTGGTTAGGGTTGCTCTTGGGTATAACTACTTGGATGTTCTTATGGCTAATAGTCAATAGTCAAAATCTCTTTATTCATGATAGTACAAGTGTACATGAATGGTGTCAATAAATCAAGGATATACATATTTTCTTATATGTGTAACAATATTATGAAACCCTCCAAATCTACAATTAACCATGAGATTAAACCAACAAATCAAAAGCTATAAACTAAATCACATATTAAACTAAAATAGGCCCTAGGCTAACTAATCAAAAAATTCGTAAAAATTATAGATTGATTTGTCTATTAAATATGTTTTCACCTTATTCTTAAAAGTAGTGAGGTTGGCAATCTGTTTAATTTCCAAAGGTAAATGATTAAAAAATCTAATACCTGAATAACTTGGTTTTTTGGAATATAATTCTAATCTATGTCTATTAAAAATCGGTTGATGTCTGTGTCTAGTATTATATTCGTGGGTGGAACCTAATTTGGGTAGTTGTTCAAAATTGATTTTGATATGGATTATTAGCTGATAGATATACAGTGCATAGATGGTTAAGAAGCCTAATGATTTAAAGTGTTCTTTGACCGAATCTTGATGTTGTAACTTAAGAATGACTCTAATTGCTTTTTTTTGTAGAACAAGTATTCTGTTCAAGTTATTGTTTGTAGTTGCACCATACAAACACAATCCAAAGGATATATATGATTCAATTAATGCAAAATAAGTCTGTTTAAGAGTTTTTAGACTGCTAAATTTGGCCATTTGTCTCAGAGCATATAGTCCTGAGGAAATTTTAAAACAAACTTGGTTAATATGATCATTCCAATTTAGCTGATTGTCGATATTTAAGGCTAAAAACCTAACTGTGCTTACTTCTTCCAGTCTGTCCTTACTCATAAAAATATTAAGATCTTTATTAGAGGTTGTATTAGATGGTAAAAAGTCATAAATTTAGTTTTTAATGGATTAGGAAGAAGATTAAAATTTTGCAAATATTGGGAAACTATTGAAAGATTTGTATATGTGTTTATTTCTATCTCTTGAGATGATTTACCTACAAATTTAAAGTTTAAGTCATCAGCGTATAGGATAATTTTATTAGGGGTGTCGACTACTGCAGGCAATCCTGTTAAATACGCTAAAAAAAGGACTGGTCCTAAAATGGTCCCCTGTGGTAAGCCATAGTTAATTAAATTTAATTTGGATTTAGCTGCTGTCATACAATTGTATTTATTTAAATATTATATTTCTACATATTGCTTCCTACCAACTAATTATGATTCAAATAATCGCAAGCCTGTGTTTCTAACTCCTAATATTGACAATTTATTTAATAGAATGTCATGAGAGACACTATCAAAGGCTTTAGCCATATCCATAAATACATCCACTACGGTACTGAGAGTTTGGAGTCCATAGAATTAATGACAGACTCTATGAAATCAATACCTGCACTAACTACTGATTTCCCTGCTCTGAAACCAAATTGTTGGTCATCTAGTATATAATTTGCGGCACAGCTTTATATTGCCGTTGCTGGAAACAAGAAGAAATTACTTTGAGAACTGATGTTTTGAAAACTAGATGATGTCATTGACTGTCATGCTGTGATTGGCCTGGTGAACTTGCACACATCAAAGACATACTTGATCACAACTGTTGTTTGGCAAGCAACCTTTTTTAACTCTGTGGATACCATGGACCCATGCCTCAAATGCTGAGATCTGATAATGAAGCCTCGTTTCATGTTGATTTCTTCAGCTGGTCCTTACCAACCTTTAGATGACAGCCTTTTGATTTTTGCCAGTATATTTACTTTTTCATAAGACACTGATTGTGAAGATAAAGGTGAATATATATTTCAAATGAGTAGATAAAGGAGTGCAGTCATTGTTTCATTTTAAGGTTGATTATTACGATACTTAGAAAGTGCAATCAATTAATTTATAACTCGATGACAAATGACCATATATACATTGCATGTACTATAGCAAAAATACTTGTTGCATGTAATAATAATGTATTTTAAAAACTAATACATTGTTGTGCATGATCAGCTGCATTTAAGGTTTAAGTCAGCTGATTTCTCGCTATTCTTTTATGTCTATTTATAAGATTCTAGCATAGTACTCGTTCTTTGTACGGGATTTACGTTGATTTATATTGTGCTTATTGCATTCAGTAATGTACAAAACATGATGAAATAAGTTAACTTTAGGCTAGGTATGGTATGTACCTACTGGCATATCTGTATAATGCAAAAGTGCGTTGTGGTTAGGTTTAATACGGTATTTACTTAAGAAGACAGTAGGTATCATGCGTATCTCCTGTGATGTCACATGGGCGAAATGGCAAAAATGAACACAAAATACTGTTCTAATTCCCGAAATTACAATTCCAGTTGATAAGTGATACATAACTTGATTACTATTTAGCTGAATGCTTCCATGTGATTGGTAGATTTAGATTCCAGTGTTTAATAGAATAAACAAATCAGCTGATTTCGCCCATGTGACGTCACATGTCTACTGCGTAGCCTCATTGTGATACCTAATATCTTTTCTAGTTACCGTGGAAACTATTATAATAAACAATAATTGTCAAATTTTTGGTATTGTCATAGAGGGCTTGCATCTATACTTCTTAGAGCCCCTGGGGCGATACTCTGATGGAATTTCAAAATAAAGATAGGCCTATGTGTTAACCAAAGATCCTAAGAATGTCCATGAAAAATTTCAGCTGAATGGGTCTAGTAGTTTTTGCGTTATTGAGTAACACACTGAAAGGCACCATTACATTTTTAAGTGTCATTTCATAATTTAATTTTCCTTATTACCTTACATAAAGAATTATGTTTCAATAAATACTAAGGCATATATAGCCGTTTTTAGAATATCTCTGCATAGATATTGTAAATACAAAATTATCATTTTTCACATCTTGAACATTATCATTGCATTGTACTCTAACAAATCAGTATTTTATTTCAGTATCATTGACGAAAACAACAAAGAAAGGAAAGGAATTAAAACAGAATCTAGTCGAGAATATAAGGAAACACTTAGAAGAATTTGACAACTTATATGTATTTACTGTTGATAATATGAGAAATGGTCCTTTGAAAGAAGTGCGAGAAGATTGGAAAGGCAGCAGGTAATTTAATGTAATAAATAATATGTGAACTAAGTAGAAATAAGCTGAGAGAAATTATCTCAGAATTGTCTCATAATTTCTAGTCTATTTATTTTTGGTACTCTATTATTATTTATTCATATTCATCATTAAGACAATGATACTAGAGATATGGGAAAATGAGCGTAGATGATAATGAGTGTAGTCATTGTTACCAACTAAGGTTAACTGTTCCTTTTAAAGAACCTTATATTAATAGGCCAATAGCCAGGGTATCTAAGGAATTTAAAGCTTTTAGTGGAATCAGAACCATGTAGTATTTGTTTGATTTTCAGCTAACTGACAAGCCTGATACTTAGTTCTCTTCCTTGTCCAATAACCAGACCTTGACTACAATCCAATAGGACACCTCAGATTTCTCTAGTAGTATCCACGTCAATGGCAACCAATGAGCGGATGTGTCAGTATTAAGAGGACCGAGTATAGATTCTACCTTAAGTGACTGTTACAGTACTGTGGTTACAATACTTTGTCACTACTACTGACAAAAAGAAAGTGTCTTTATTGTAAAAAGTCAGGCACTTCCAAATCACTCATTCCAAGAACACAATTCTTGAAATGGTAACACTATGTCACGTGACAGATAGCATATTCATACCCCAACTCTGTCTGCGGGTACTAGGCCTCCTGGAGCCGCGACTGTTCTGTCATTTGTGATCTATGCAAAGCAAGAAAGATGTCAGTACCTCCTGTCGGTTTCAAAATGCAATGTGAACTCGAGTTTGAACCTCTACTATAAATCAAATATTTATTCAATTTCTAAAAATGATATACCAATTTGCAGCTTATTTAAGAACTGTGTCTTGCCATATAAAATTAAAATTTTTATTTTAGTATTAAATATTTTTCATTTTGTTTCGAAGACAAAAATAAAACACAGATTTTTAGTACTTTTGAAATAAAGTGCCACTTTGAAATTTTGTGAATTAAAAACTATTAAGGTTAGAACATTTAAATTTTAACTATGTTTTAAGAATTTAGTTTTTAATAGAATGCTTAGTTCCTAGAATATTTACTTTGATGAAATAAATGTTCTTATAATTATTGTAAACACTTGCAATCTCAGGATTGGCTAATCGCACAACCTTCCAATGTGGTTTATAAATAGCGCATTGAAAAATAAGATACGAATTCATATTTTAGATTACTATGGTAATATCCTGTAATCTTATATTGATTGATAAATCAACAAGCAACAATGTGTGCTGAAGAGTAATTAATGCCCACGGGCGACCGTGTGAAAGGACACGCTGTTGCCACGTCTTGCAGGTTTCTTAATTAATTGTTTAACTTTATTGTACATTAACAAACAAATAAACTATTGTAAACATATTTAAAACTAAAATATCAACTGGCGATTTAATGGTAAATACTTTTATACGTTGTTAACCCAGTATTCTTGCAAGGAAACATACCATAACAATGGACGTCCCCTTACTTCTTCAGTTAACTCTTCCATGAATATATGTGTACTTTTTAGTGATACAACAACAGGACAATACGGCGCATGTGATGAGTAGTGGGCTAGTGCGCACACGTGAGTTCACTAATCTCTGCAGAAGTTTCCAAAAGATCGCTCCCTGAGCAATCCCACAGATAAGTCTGCAGACGCGGTGTGAACAGCTACGTTCAATATAATGGCTACATCAGATGGCAGTGGCTAAACTGTACGTACGTGTCTGTTTGGAGCTCCCTATTAAACCCTTTAAAAATAGTAGAAATCTAAAATAATGTTTTAATTTTGATATTATATTACAACATAAGTAATTTTCTGTGACTACATCAAGTGGATTTAGAGCGATTTCTTTTAAATTTGAGAAAGGTGAATATACGTGTGCTTACGTCATCATAACCTCAAAATGGCGATGTGTTCAGTTTGCAACAAATCGATAACAGCTAAGCAGAACAAGATAAAGTGCTGTGATTGTGAGAAATACTTTCATGGATTATGTGTTAAGATCCAAGGGAACATAAAGCATCAATTAGAGATTTCAACAGTTCATTTGAAGTGTTAAATGACAAGCTAAATAAAGATACGTTGTTGCTAAAAGACCAGACTACAAAAAATTCAGATAATATGGAAAAAATTTATCAACTCTCAGCTAAAAATAAAATGTTGAAAGATAAAATTCAAGTGTTAGAGGATAAGCTGGATGAGACAGATCAATATTCTAGAAGGAATTGTGTCGAAATTCGGGGTGTGCCAGTTAAGAATAATGATGTGATGCAAGCAGTGAAGGATGTGGGTAATGCCTTGGGATTTGATATCCAGGATACCATGGTTGATGCATGCCACACTCTGGGAAGGAAAACTGATTCCAAGGATCCTCCTGGAATTATAGTTAAATTTGTTAGAAGAGTGGATGCGGATACCCTATTGGCAAAAAGAAGAGCTAAGAAGGACTTTTCCACAAGACATTTGAACTTGCCAACTGACATTCCTGTTTATCTGAATGAGTCCTTAACCCCAATGAGAAGGAAGCTGCTAGCTATGGCAAGGGATGAGAAGAGAAAATAAGGCTACAAGTGGTTGTGGATGCGGAGAGGAAACATTTTTCTGAGAAAAGTTGATAATGGACCTGTAGTAGTAATAAAATGCCTGGCTGACCTTGGTAAAGTTTAGGATGATTAGTGTTTCTTCCATAAATTTGCAGGTATGTCTATGTTCTCAGTTCTATATCTTATAATTTATTATCTCAGATTATGTTGACTTAAAATATGAAATAGGTTCATATTTTTTTTTCTTCGCATAAGTTGTTATAAAAATATATATTTTATAAGTCAAAACAATGCTGTAGCAGTTGTGCATCAAAATATTAGGAGAATGAGAGCCAATTTTGATTTATTAATTTTGGAACTTTCTGTTTTGACATATTTCCCCAAAATATTTGTTCTTTCTGAAATTTGGATAAAAAATGATGAAGTAAATTTATATAGAATTCCTAAATATAATCTGTGCATTAAAACAAATGAATATTGTAAAGCTGGGGGTGTTGCTGTTTTTATGCATTGTAGTATCAATTCAGTCGAACAAATAGTAACAAATTTCAAAACATCCGATGTAATAATGCTTACTTTTAATGAATTGGGCTGTGAAATGAGTTTAATGGCTATTTACCGAAGGCATCAGTATCCGAGTACTATGTTTATTGCTGAACTAAGGGAATATTTAAGTAAACCAAGCTTTAAATCATACAAAAATGTTGTGATTGTTGGGGATATGAATTTGAATATTTTGGAGGATAATAGTGTTATAGAAGAATATAATATAATCTTATCTTCTAATGGATTAGAATCATTAATAAACATACCAACTAGAGTGAGTGGAAATTCCGAGTCTTGTATAGATCATATCTTAATAAGGAGTTGCAATAAAAATAAACTAGTCATTAAAGCAGAGGTTATAGATAGTTATGTGATGAATCACTTTATGACAGCTGTAAAATGATAAAACCAACAACAGATGTGAGGCCAGCTGATGAGTTCAAGGTCACAGTTGAGTCGCCGGCATATCGTATCAACAATGAACAGCTGAGACTGGAACAATGAGTAAACTGGACTGTCAAGACTGGAGTAGTGTTTACAATCAAGCAAATGCATCTCTCGCTTACGATATATTTTATGACATACTAAATTCTATAATAACACAATCTAAGGAAATTATTAATCTTGAAAATCCTCGAATTGTAAAATTAAAACAGTTGATAAATACAAATCTATGCAAGCGTATCAAAGTAAAAAACAATCTACTAAAGGTGGTAAGAGCAAATCCTAACAATATTGAAAAAATCAAGTATTTTAGAGGTACAGAAATAAACTGCAAACTGATATTCGCGTTATAAAAAACAACTCTTATGCTGAAAAGTTCAACAATTGTTGTGGTGATCACAAAAAAATGTGGAGAACTATTAAAGAAATTACAGGGCAAGAAAGGTGTAAAGATTCCATACTGGTATTGAAAATACAAGGAAGAATTGTAAATAATCCCGAAATCGTAGCAAATGAATTTAATATTTTTTATCTATAGCAGGAGATTTAAGTGGAAAAATAAAAAAACCTGATCCTTTATTGCAAGTTTAAGTGAAAAATGTTTTTAAGCAAAAGAGCATTGCCCGTTCAATGTTTTTGAGACCTGTCACGGAAATTGAACTAAGAACAGTTGTTTATTTTCTAAAGACCGGTACCTCACTGGGACTTGATGGTATTACTTCTTCTTTTGTTTTAAAAGCAGATATATAGTAAGATATCAAAGGCTTTGTTGTATATTATTAATTTAAGTTTAGAAAAAGGAGAATTTCCTGGAAAACTAAAGGAAGCTGTTATTATTCCTGTATATAAAAAGGATTCAAGGACATGTTGTAATTATCGACCAATATCATTGCTGTCTACATTTGCTAAGGTGTTTGAAAAACTAGTTAAAAAAAAATTATTGCATTTTTTGGAAGAATCCAAATTTTTTAGTCAAAATCAATTCGGTTTTCGGCAAGGGATGAGTACAGAAACAGTGTTGCATGATTTTATGGACACAATAACAAGGGGACTTAACAACAAGAAGAAAATTACTGGCCTTTTTTGGATATTACTAAAGCGTTTGACACGGTTCACCATGATATACTTCTAGATAAATTATATAATGCTGGAATCAGAGGAATTGTCTATAACTGGTTTAAAAGTTATCTGTCAGGCCAGAAACAGTGTGTTAAAGTTAAAGATTTGAGGAGTAAATTTCGGGATATAAAATTTGGAGTGCCCCAAGGGTTTGGAAACTACGCTATTTTTAATTTATATAAATAATCTATGTGATGGGCGCTTTCATGGAAATGTAACCTCTCTTGCTGATGACACAGCACTTTGTTATGTTGAAGATGCATGGGAAGATATTAGTGTCAAAATTAATTTTGATTTGCAGGCACTTAGATGGTGGTTTTCTAAAAACAATATGGTTTCAAGTCCAGAAAAGACCAAATTTATTAATTTTAGTCTCAGGGGAAATTTTAATTTTGAAAATAGCATTATTTACAAATGTTTGGATTGTATAACTAATAATAGTGTTGCATGCGATACATAGTGTGGACTGGTAAAGAGTGAGACATCTCTGAAATATTTACGAATTTGGCTGGATAACCAACTGAACTGGAAGATTCATATAACGCATTTAAAGAATAAACTGAATAGTGTCATTAGAATTTTTTATTTTTCGAGAAATACTTGTAATGAAAGGCTGTTGAGAATGTTATACTTTTCCATAGTACACAGTAGGATAGATTATGCGCTTTCCTGTTGGGGAGGGACGTACATATCAAATCTTGAACCTATAATTACAATGCAAAAATATTTCATAAGAATAATATTAAAGAAGAAAGTAACTAAGTCATCCTTTCCTTTGTTCCTGAAATTGAATATTCTGCCTCTTAGATACATGTATGTGTATAAGGTACTTAAAATATGTTATATAAGAAGCAAAAATAGTAAAGTACTTAATGAATATAAGTTGAGATTGAGAAATGCTAACAATTATATTACTCCAATGCCAACAAACACCTTTTTAAAAAACTATTCATTTCTAGCTCCAAAATTATTTAATGCATTACCTTGCTAAATTAGTAACCAAAGGTCACTTGTATCATTCTTGAAATGTATTAAAGAGTGGGTGTTCTCATTGCAGAATATTGAATGTTTATTAAATGTAAATTGAATGTGTCTAAATGTATATATGTATAGGTATGTATGTGTGTATGTATATATGAATGTAGCTGGAGTAGTGTGCATTGTTAATAGCTATATTGTGTATGAATTGCTGTTTTTTTGTATATTTATAGGTAAATGTGTTTAAAGTAGGAAAGTGTAGTTTCGATAGTTTTGTCTAACTAAAATAGTTTTGTTTAAAATAGATGTAGGCATAAATATGGTTTATAGTATAGTTACTATATTTAGAGTGTGTGTGGTTTAGCTGTATTTTGAATGAATATTTTAGAAAAGAGGGTATTAGGGTCAAGTTGTACATTTTTTTGAATTTATAATTTTGTTTAAACACTGTTATTTCTTTTATTCAATAAAGTATGTAAATGCCTCCAAACAGGCTTTGCCTTGCTTTTATTTCTCGGTTATGTGGGTTTGTATGTGTAGTATGAATGTTAATTTGCCAAGGTCAGCCAGTACTGATATATTGTATAAGTGTTATGTATGTGATGTATTACTACATATTATAGATTGCTCTACATTTGTATTACATGTGTTACTATTGTTATTGAGAAATAAAGTTTATTCTATTCTAAAAAAAATTATAACATATTTTTTTTAAAGTATCACGTTATGTCACGTGACATAGTGTGACCGCGGTGTGCAAAGGCCTTAACATTTCTAAGAACAGACTGGATTTTTTACTATTCCTGGACCTGTATTCATTTTAAAACAATTTAAAATTATTGTGTTGTGTTGTTACAACAGTAAAATGTATACAACAGTATTATAAAAAAATGATGGGATGATAGGCCTCTAATGAAAACCTGTCACCTGATATTTGAAAAAAAAGTATAACGGCAAGATAGTCAAACGTATTCTATCAATATCTTTGGAAATTTGTAAAATAATTTTTCATATTAAGGAAAACAAACAAAACAACTTTTTCATATTAAGGAAAACGTCAAAATTTTGTTTGTAAATAATTGAACTCTTTTAATTATTTTTATTAAAAGAATAAGATTTCTATTGTATAATGAGGAAATATTTGTTGTAATTTTAGGTGGCTCAAAGATAAATTCTGTAATTGAATTGAGATGGAAATATTATATATCTAAGTTAGATTCTATTACTGATACAACATTAATTTATTATCATAACAAATATTGAAAGTATCAACTAATCATTTGTTATTGGACTATTAATTAGTGACACTTTTTAATGATTAGAACAAAATATGTTCTACCATATTTTGTCACAAAGACTACATTTTTTCATTTCAACCATTACAAATCCATATTCGCCCATATTTTGAAGTTCAGTGTTTTTAGTATAAATAAATAAATACTTAAACAAAATAAAATTGTGTACTAGATGATTGGTCAAGTTCATTTAGTTGTGATGATTTCATTATACTAAATAAGCAGTCCAAAATAATAATTGAAAATTGATTTTTGTGTTGTCCTACCATGGATTTTATTTGCTTCTTCTTATCTAGTACCATATCCATTTTACTTTATATCTACTTAGGATGATAGCTCAGTTTTGGCCATCACATTTTGAGGACTTAGGCAATAATATAGTGCTCATAGTCTTTGAACTGAATGAAAACATGCCTATCAGTTTGACTATGCCTCTGCTGTAAATATACTGGAGGAAAGGGGTGGTAGCGATTGGAAAAGATGACAAACATTCAAAAAATAAAATTAGGAAAATAATATAAAATACATAGCAGATATGAAGCCATCTTGGAAAAGCATTGCGCTCCAAGTATATGGCTTGGTAAACAATTAAAAGACAGAAGAACATTCTAGAAATAGAGACTGTAATGTAATTAAAACAAAGCTACAAATGCTCTGGATTTCTCCTCAAAGACACTTAAATAAGTTATAAATAGCAATAAATACTACAATACTGTATTGTAGTAGTAATATCATTATAAACTGAATGTATATAGCCTTGATATTCATGTGCAACCTGACAAAACAAAATCAGTTCATTTTTTGTTATCTATGAAAATTGTTCCATCTATAAACTGCATACAACTTACCTCAGACATGGTGTTTCTTGTTTTTCCTAGTACTTGATTATTTTCTCTTCAACTGCCCATCTCTGATCATCTCCACACTATTTCATTTAGGCTTTGGCTTGTTTTCTTCATTGGTCGCGTTTTCTATGGTCGCTTCAGTATCCTGAAGCGGCTCCTGTCATGTATTTTTTCTTCTGTAATATCTGTTTTATTGGCATCTTCCTTTACTGCTTCTATTCACCCTATTGTTTACTTCAGTTTATTAATGTAGTTTAACATTTTCTTATTAATCCGTGTTTCTTTAATTCTTTTCAAATGTCCATCCAGTTTTAACCATCTCTTCCTCTCACAAATCAATTTTATCTGTGATTTTATCCGTGTTTTCATATAAATCTCCATTTTGTTAAAATCCATTTATTTTCCTTCTCAAGGCCTAGTATTTTATTC
This sequence comes from Stictocephala bisonia, assembly GCA_035578905.1. NCBI lineage: Eukaryota > Metazoa > Arthropoda > Insecta > Hemiptera > Membracidae > Stictocephala > Stictocephala bisonia. The sequence goes on along the minus strand of JAQJVL010006610.1, from coordinate 13,548 downwards.
TCTTTTTGTTCTAGTTCTCTTAGTTAACTTTTAGTTTATTTGTGTATAGCAAAAGTTTTATTTGTCTGAAAAAATTTTTTGTTATGTTTTATTATATTTTTTATTTGAATGTTTTATTAATTAACAATCATTAACTATAATGTTTAATAATTTTGTGTTACATAATTTTCATCAAGAACATTTGTACAATCATTATTAATACAAAGTTACTATAATGATGTTTCACTGCATAAGTTTTCTGAATGATATTTTTTATGCCAGATTTTTCTATGCTAAAAAGAAAGTAATGGCAGTAGCTCTTGGCCGAAATCAAGCAAGTGAAGCTCAGAAAAATATACACAAACTATCAAAGCATCTTACAGGCCAGTGTGGTTTGCTGTTTACTAATAAGCCTAAGGATTACGTCATAGAGTAAGTATCTAACACTTAGTCTTAGATCTAAAAATTTTAATTACCAAAGTACAGCTTCTTGTGAGAGACACTGATTTACTGTTTAATTTAGTGTAAGATTATCAGCTTGATTCATTTTTGATAAAATTACATTCTTAGAAGAAATATAAAGCTGAAATCTTATTATGAAATAGGTTTTGTTTACTTCATTCGCCAGTTCACATAGGCCTACAGGCCTTTGCGTGAACTTCATTCAACGAGTGAAGTACCGGCTGTTGGCTCAGTAGGGATTAGAACCTTGGAAAATGCCCTCCGCAGTTCAAAGCCTTAGCCACTAAGCCACCACAAAGGTTAGATTACCTTTGTCAATTACTTCTATAAAATAAATTACATATCCTGGAAAAGAATGATAATGAACACGAGTGTAACGATGTATATGAACTTAAATGTTCCGACTGTCTTAAGTTTTATATATGACAAACTGGACGTTAAGTTAAAAGTATGTTACAAAGAGCATGTCTCATTGTCAAAATCTTCTAGCATACATTCAAAAATCAAACTTTTCTGAGCATCTCTATAACAAAGGACAACTCAAAGGACATAAATAAAAACCTGGACATTTTACATAAATTTTAAAATCACTCAAATTATATACTCTTGAGGAATTTGAGACAAAGCTACAAACAAAAATACCATTCTAATATTAAATGGAAAATTAAAATATGACAACAATATTATTCTTGATAAAATAATTGAACTAAAACAAAGGATCAGCTGTATTTAAATGTTTTATATGTTTAATTTATTTGTTTATAAAATAAGTTTAACCCTATGGACCCGAAAGCAATATTTGTAGTTTGTCCTCGTTGCTCGAATGGCCAGCTGTACTGGCCGCAGACATTTCCGCGTCAGGCCGGTCTATTTGTTAACGAGATGTCCTGATTGCTCGAATGTCCACCTGCACTGGCCAGTATAGAATACGACTATTGCTCGTATGGCCAGTACTACTGGACACTATGCAAACATTTTATTTTTATTATTTTATTTTATACGTATATGTCCGGTGAGTGCTGTAACCTATCAAGGAACTCGTAAACTAAATATGACGTCTGTTGACATTGGTTTCCCGCCAATTACATTTATTGTTCAGTAGATTCTGACAGCTGACGTTTAGCATCTCAGTCAGACAGTCACCGTCGCCCATAACTACTTGTTGTGTGTACATTTGACTTGTGATCTATACTGTTTGATGTTATTCAGCTGTGAATTATTATTTGTAAATATTGTGTTTTGAACAATACCATTCTGCAAAAAAATTCAAACACTAAAGATTTTGCAAAATGTTTCATGACTATGTCATATGTTAAAATCAAGTTGTAATTTCAATAATTTATGTTAATTATTCAATTTACAAATGTATGTTTAAAACTAACATTATCAAACAGTTTGTTTATCTTAGAATAAGTTAGTTCCATTAAAGTTTTCCTATAATTATCTATTAATGGTTTTTATGTCATTTTTAAATACCCATGTCAAAAATACAAAGGCTATTTAAAAAGAATTACACACTGGCTGAGAAGTATAAACAAACATGGCCGCTAGCTGGAAGTGGAACTAGCGCGGCCAGTACAGCTGGCCGTTCGAGCAACGAGAACAAACAATGACGAGACTAATAACAAGCCGTCTAAAACTTTACATGGCCAGTACTACTGGCCATTCGAGCACAAGGGGTTAAATTAACTGCTACGATTTGGCATACATTTTTTTATTTTTGAATCTGAAGATGAGGTTTTAACCCAACAACTGATGTTTGCCTTACTAATTAGTCACTTTATAAAATAGCAGTAATGTTTTATTACTGATATATCAGTATTTTTTTTTTAGTTCATGAATCGATTTATCAATATATAAATACCTCATTGCATTTCACTAGTTAAAAGGTGATGATAATCAGAATTTTGTACAATAGTTCACTTTTCAATTTCACCATTACCGTTGGGTTATGGTTACGTTAGTTGCAGTCAGTGCCTTTTGTTTAATTCCTTCAGTTGTTAATGTAAAATAACATTGTTTGTAAATAATATTTAGTGAAATAAAGGTGATAAAGGTTTATATACTTTTTGTAGTGTAATTTGAGTATGTATTTATTAAAGAAGCGTTTACTAGGGAACACCCCTGCACACTTCATGTGCCTACCCGTCACTCGCTGCACCCGTTACAACTCTGCCTTCGACCTCGGCCTGTGACTATGGAGTAAAAATAATAGGAGGTTAAATTTATCAAGAAAATCACAATATTAAATTTATTTACAGTGTCTAACTCACAATATTTAAACCCATTTGTTAGTATAAACAACCAATGATTACCCTATTTGAAACGTGTTAAATTCATTTGGTTTTGTTTTAACAGCTGATGATAAATTAAATAACTGCATTAGATTACCATTGAAATATTCAAGTATAGTAGAGCGGAGCCTTACAATCGAATGTGAATAAAACAGTCTTACAACCTTCCCTGGTTTAACATCATGAAAGATCTAACCTCCTCAATATTACAAACACCATTGTTTACATTCCAACAGCTGTTAAAACTTTTTGGAAATCATTATTTACTTTTGAACAACTGTTATTCTATTCATTTAAATCTCTCCCTGTGTTATTCTTATGGCCAACTCTGAGGGCTTCCCACACCCTTCAGGGTGAATATATTGAAGAATTAAGTACGTATTGCAAACTATGAACAGAGGAACATTTTTTGACACCTCAACCGTTTAAATAGGTCAATATATAAGGGAGGAGTTACGTTGACAAAAACCGGCTTCACGTATTATATATAAGAATTAACGTAATTAGTAGGCTAATAGGTTTTTTTCTGTGTGAAATTTAGAACATTGTATTTATTTTTTTCATTACATTTTGGATTTTGTGAATAGATTTTAAGTGGCTAGGGATTATTATAATTTTTTTAAAAGCAATTTTATATTTTAATATGACAATTTTGTATTTGTAAATAAATAAAATTATAAAAAAGCTTTCCATATAATATTAATGGTAAACCTATTTTATAAATTTGCAACCTTTATTGATCATGGGATTACAGATTTTTTAATCATCATAATTTAGACTTGAATGTTGTTTGAAAGTTATTTGTTAGCTTTTGATTGTAAACTAATCATAAATGAAGACTAAGTTTGTGAATAACACTTAAAGACGACAGGAGTTTTTATACCTGTCGAAAGGTGTTTCCTTCCTTAAAGACTTAAAGCACTGGAAATCACCAATCATAGACTTGAATATTACAAAAACTAGTTGTATAAAATGTATACAGTCAAAAACAGGAATAATACAGACCTTGTTGTTATAAAACAAAAACTTTAAATCATTTTTTTAAATTATAATAGATGATCAACTGAATTTTGATGATTATTTCAACATGGTGATTTAAAAAGTTGTTCTGGTCTTTACGCTTTAAAAAAAGATATGATTTTTACACACTGTTCCAACACAAATTTATTTTTCTCATTTGCTGGCACATTTACATTTTTATTGCATAAATGTTTTAAAATGTTATATTTTTGTTTAGATGGTTCAACAATTTTTCTAAAATGGATTATGCCAAGTCAGGATTTCTTGCAACAAGAACAGTAAAATTACCAGCAGGACCTCTTCCAGACTTTTCCCATGCTCTTGAACCACATCTCCGTTCTCTTGGTCTCCCCACACGACTGGAGAAGGGAGTAATAGTGCTTCGAGAAGAGTACACCGTTTGTACAGAAGGAACTAGACTTAAACCAGAGGAGGCTAGTATACTGGTAAGTACATTTCCCATGCTCTTGAACCACATCTCCGTTCTCTTGGTCTCCCCACAAGACTGGAGAAGGGAGTAATAGTGCTTCGAGAAGAGTACACCATTTGTACAGAAGGAACTAGACTTAAACCAGAGGAGGTTAGTATACTGGTAAGTACATTTCCCATGCTCTTGAACCACATCGCCGTTCTCTTGGTCTCCCCACACGACTGGAGAAGGGAGTAATAGTGCTTCGAGAAGAGTACACCGTTTGTACAGAAGGAACTAGACTTAAACCAGAGGAGGCTAGTATACTGGTAAGTACATTTCCCATGCTCTTGAACCACATCTCCGTTCTCTTGGTCTCCCCACACGACTGGAGAAGGGAGTAATAGTGCTTCGAGAAGAGTAGACCGTTTGTACAGAAGGAACTAGACTTAAACCAGAGGAGGCTAGTATACTGGTAAGTACATTTTTGATGTATTCTAGATTCTAGATGACATTAATAGATTTTGAATAAAGTTCTATAAATTTTATCTAATGAACTGGTAAACTTAAGACAGAAATACTCACAGCCCAAAAACAGTTCTGTTTTTATGTTCTGATGCTTCCCTTTCCTTTTTTACTGAAACCTAGGCCGAGTTCCTTAAAATTATTCTGTATAGATATATCTAATGACTATTTGTGATAAAATAAAGAACATTTTATTTCAAATTCATCAGACATTTCATCATGTGTGTGCCCCACAAAGTTACTGTATAGTTATTTGAATTGTCACTAAAACAGAACATTTTTACTAGATTGTCAATGGGTTTGATTATTTCAAAATTAATTAAATTTCTTAGTTATTCATTGTTAAACATGAAACACTCCCTGTTACAATCAGTCCTGTGGTTTTCTGAGCATTTCATTTATTATCATTCACAAACCTTTAAATTATGTGTTTTTGTTAATATCTGCCCTATTTTATTAGTTTTAAACTTATAAATATTCCCCCAAGGGTAATTTTAAAAGGTTTTATATAGGGGCTAATCCGTGATGACTTATAATTAGGTCTGCACAAAGAGATTAATTGGTCCATACTCAAGAATTTTTGTTACTATTCCAGTGTGATTTTTAATGCACATCAGCACTCAATATTCATATTCTACACTCAGGAAAATTGCTTCTTGCAGTAAATTTTAGTGTTTGAACATGTTACTTGCACTAAAGGACGTGAGCATTATCTTTAGTGAGGATTTTCCCGAGGTACTAACATTTAGCTCTGCTCAGACTCTAAATATTGTAATGAGGGTGTTCAAACTTTTATAATGTTCTTTTATAACATGTGTATGGCCCTTAGGAAAGCTATTACTTACGTGACAGTTCCGGCACCAAAGTTGTTCTATTAGCACCACCTAGAAGATTTGCAGAGCTTGCAAATCACTGCAGATGGAAGCATCTTATACCTTTTATGCAATGAACAGATGCAATGCTACCAGTTTTCAGATTTATTTCTCTTTAAATTGGTAATTTTAATTGTCCTTTGTGATTCCTTTTTTAAGATTTCTTTCTCGGGGGCTCTGGTGTGAGTATGGTTCAGATTCAGACAATTTTTTATTCAGAAGCTTTACATAGTACAATTATTGAATGTTTATTTATGTTACTGATGATGAGAGATAAAATAGACTGTCCAAGGTAATGCATTTGATGTAAACATGCACCTGTGCTGCTATCTATCAGTGATTGGTTTTAAATAAGCATTTAGACTACTGTTTTGCATACCATTAAAAACAGTTAAAAACCATTAAAAATAGTGCTCAGCTTTTAGTCACTTCAACGTGTGCAGGAGGCACACCGAGAGAGGGATGAAGAGAGATGGAGAGAGTGAGACCTAACGGTTACCTGTGAAAACCAAACAACTAATTTCACTGATCAGTAATACCCGCTTGACAGGACGTATATGTACGGACAGTCTTCTTGTTTTTATAGTTTATGCTGCCACTAAAAATCTATAATTATTACCAAGAATTTAATATATTTCTTACATTTTCTTAGAGCAGTTGAAAGAGTATGAGATTTGCCAGGTACCTTTTGAGCTTATTTTTAAACTTCTTAGAAAAAAATTAATGTCCTCTGGTTATTTTTTGTTTTAATTATATTCCTGCATATTAAGGTTTCTCACAAAAAGTGCTCATTGGTAAAAATGAATGGCTAAGTCTTCATTTTCCTGGTATTGTAAAATTGTGAAAATCACCATTTCATAAATAGCAGGAATACGTAACTTTAAATCTATCTGCAACTGTAGTTTGTGGTTCCGAGTTTTGAATAATTCTCAATGCTTGTTTTCAAATTTCAGTAGTAATAAAAGGAAAGGAAAACATGAATGTTTTCTGTTTTTATGATGTGAATGTGTTTCTATCTGCAGTTTACCAGGTATGCTGCTTTCCTTTCATTACTATTGAAATCTTAGGCCTAGTGCCCCAAAATTAACCTGTCATTGCTTGTTTTGTATTTTTAAGATATAGTCGAGATTTTTGCTTGTAAAAGGCATTAAATCTGTACATTTGTCGGATTAATGTACTATTTCATTCATCTGTTGCTGTTTTGTTTTTGAAATGATTGTTCATTGACGTTAACTTTCTTTAAAACTAAAGTTATTCTTATTTACTGTGTTATTGTATCTGAGTTCAGCATTCTTAGAGAGTGATTTTTACTACTAATGTTTTATGTTGTTCTAAAGGCAGTTGTCATACTTGCAACTTTTCCTATGCTTGCTTCTTGTAAAATTCCTCTACGATAGTTTAATGAGGAATCATTTTTAGTTTCCTGTATTTTGTTTTTGAGTAATTTAGGATCTGATTTGAGAAGTCATGTACTGTATTTTTTTATATATATAATTTAATAAACTGTCATTTTGTAAGGCTCATGTGGTTTTAATTTTTGTAACCATCATCAAAAAGTTTTCCTGTTTTTTAATGGTAAATCGTCAAAATAATAATGAGCGGGATGGCTGGAGAATAAATAAACAGTAGCAAGAAAGGTTGTTTACAGCTACCACTGGTATATACCAAAGTGGTGGGCTTAAAACAACAATAAATGATCTGACATGAAAACTACCATCATTATCAGTGCTGATGTTACAAGTGTTATCTGTTTGTTTTGATTGTTTTATGACTTTCATTAATATTAGTTTCTGTCTTGTTATAGAAGTTACTTGGAGAACAAATGGCAGAATTTAAAATGTCATTGGTGTGTATGTGGTCAAAAGATGGATCATTTGAGAAGTTTAAAACCCAAAAACATTTAATAAAAATGACCCAGTCTCTTGATGAAGTTGAGTCTAAAAAGAAAAATAAGAAGAAAAAAGAAAAATCCAAAAAATTAAACAAGGACACATTAGATCATGAAAATAAAACAAATCCGTTGCCACCTGATAATGAAATAATCACACCTATGTCCAATCTAAGAACATCAGAATCCGAAGTTGACCAGGAAATTGAAATTCCTGAAGAAAAGAATAAAACTCCCAAAAAAACTAACACTACCAAGAAGGCTAGAACTAAAAGAAGTAGCCCAGAATCAACCTCTGATACTCCAATGGATGAGGACGTAGTTGAAGACTTGAAAGATCCAACGTCTCCACATTTTGGTAAAAGCAATCCAAGGCGGTCAATGAGAACACCTAAACCTATCAAAAGGACGCCAGAGCAATCGAAACACTCCATTAAGAAGTTGACTGTAACTGCATCAAAAGTGCAAAAGAGTACCCCTAAAGGTACACCAAAAAAGTCAAAGTTGTAGACCAAATTGTTATTTTCCTTATTTTTTTTAATGAGGGTAAGAAAGTTATGTTTCTAAATAAACTATGTTCTACAACATACACTTCATATTATATTACCTATGAAAATATATATAGGGCAGAAAAAATATGTAAACAATTTCACAACTTTCCTATGACTTCACTGGTAAATGTGAAATATCGTACATCATCATGGTTACAAAGAACACACTTTTTGACACCATTAGCGACATTTCATCTCCAGAGGGAAGGTCCACGTTGAGTTGAATGAAAATCTTTAAGCCTAGGTCAAGTTTGGTATCAAATTAAAGGTCTATTCAATAGAAATAAATTGATGGAAACCAAACTTCGAAAGGTCTATCCTTTCCAGAGTAGCGGTCATTTGAATTTCAAAATAACTAATTTTAACAATATTATTTCTCCGCTATTCAACGGTTTAAGTAAATTATTCTGATCAAAAATTATACTTTATGGAACACAACAACTAAGAAAAATGAAATCATCAAATTATCTATGGAAAAAAATAAAGTTGTTGTGAAAGCGTAGAAAATATGGAAACGCTTTCACAACTCTATTTTTTTCTATAGATAATTTAATTTTTTTGAGTTTGTGTGATCCATAAAGTATAATTTTCTATCAGAATAATTTACTTAAAATTGTTAAATAGCAGAGAAATAGAATTGTTCAAATTAATTACTTTGAAATTCAAATGACCACTACTCTGGAAAGGATAGACCTTTTTTGAAGTCCGGTTTGCGGCAACTAATTTCTATTTAATAGACCTTTAATTTGATACCAAACTCGACCTAGGCTTACATTAAAGATTTTCGTTCTACGCCACGTGAGCCGTCTCCCTGAAAGGATGAAATGTCGCTAATGGCATCAAAAAGTGTGTTCCTTGTATCCATGATAATGTAAAAGATTTCACTTTTACCAGTGAAGTCATAGAAATGTTGTGAAAGGGTTTCCATTTTTTTTTTTTCGCCCTGTATATGGGGAAATTGAAGAAATTTTCTTTCAAAATCAATTATCCTAACACCTATGTTGGTTTTACTTAATCAATAATATTCATAAATTGATATTCTTCTGGAAAGTTATCATACTAAATTGTCAGAATCCCTTTTCTAATAACTATACAAAATTTAACATATCCTGATAAATGAATTTTGAAACAGCAAATACAATAGTCTTAAAAAAGTATAAACATCTTAAATTTGTCATAAATCAAAAACTCTGTATAGTCATTAATTTTGGAGATATAATATGCCATTGAAGATGGTGATATCTAATAAGTAAAATTAAAGCTTATTGTACCATTTCACTGCTTTTCTTTTATAGTCGTAAGAAATCATTATATCAGATTTATCTAAAGATCCATATTGCTATTGATAACACATTTTGGTTTTACTTTTCTTTCCTTAGGTCTAGTACTTACAGTGTCCATTTTATTTAAATCAACTGTAGATAACATTGTAAATGGTCTACGATAACGCCATCTAATTGCTATCATTTTAATTGAAGAGTTTAAATGATAAATCTAATAAGACACCGTAAGAAGAGTTCTAGGAACCATTGGAAGATGCTATAATGGGAAGAGAGGGAAACGACACAAGGCTGTGCGACCACGTCACCTTATGTGGATCCTCATTTGGGATCAAACTTCATGTGATGTGCTTCCTCGATTGGAATCAAAATATATTACTAGTCAACAGGTTAAAAATTAAATTATAATTTTTGATGCTATTTTATTGTAGATATACAATTATAATGATAAGTGCAAATATAAAATATGTTTAACATTTTAGTTTAAATTTTAACAGTACCTGTCATTTATGATACAATAAAACTACAGCAAAATAATTGAAAACTAGAAAACAAAGGAAAAGAACGATAAGTGATGAAAACCATGTGCTTGGGTAGAGCGACAGACCGAGGATATTTCCGTTTTACGCATGTGCAAAGGCAGGAGACGGTACCGTGCCCATGCACACTGATTGGATGCCCCGCCCCTTCTTATTCATAGATGATTTACGTTTTTGCTAGGCTGAGGGAGTTAGCTAAAGACATGTCTAAGTTGATGATGCACTCTAGCGGAAATTTTTGGAACTATCCTTTACACTATCGACAGAAATATTTCATTTAGGATATATTTGTTAACCATGTTTGAGGCAAAGTAGAGGCTGGATATATATCGGTTTGCCGCGTATGAAGGGTTAAGATGAACAAACTTAAAATAAGTACAAACACAATAAGAATCAATGCATATTATAATAATAATCACTTTATTGTCACTTCAAATATTACATTTTAATGACAAGGTCAATCAGTTAACGGTTATAGTATCTAGTACTTAGTTATATACAACTTTTTGAAACCTGACCTTGAGAAGATATGGGCAGAAGGCACAGTAGCCCAGCACCTGGGTAAATCCCCTTACCATCCAAAATTACTATTGCAAATTAAATTTATCTTTTGCCAATATTATTTTTCACAAGGTTAGGATTCAAAAAATTGTGCAATACAACTTGGTGTTAACTAGTGTAGGAATCTGATACGAAGAATTTACAATATTTTCTTCGTTTAAAGTTATCGTTGTAATGAAGATGGGAGCTACATTGATTGTTTAATATACTGTAGTGTTAAATTAAATACATTTCAAACCGATATTTCAAACTTTTATTTAGTGTGGCCTTTCAACAGTAATCAGACACTTCACAAATATAAAATACAAGTTAATAAAATTAATCTAAAATAAACATGATTCTCATTTGTGTGTGACAAAAATATAAAAATAAGTTTGAGTTTGTAAACTAAAATATTATAATGTCATTATTAAAATGTATTGCATCATCATTTTATTACAATATGGTATATGTGGGAGATAACCTGTCTCGACAATGACCATTCTCTGTATGAATGGTAACCAGAGTTACTGGCTAGTGAAGAAGACAATCCTCAAGAGCAAGCAGTTATTGGACATCCCAAATGTACTTTTTGGTCAGAGATGACTTTTTCATCTGTTACATCATATTCACTTTTAGTGGTAATTAAAATAATTTGTAAGTATATAAAATATAATGAATGGTTTTTATCAGTAAAAATGTTTCTTAAATAAAGTAGAAAGTTAAAAAATGTAATGACAATGAATTGAGTTCTAAAGTAAAATAAACAATTTTATGTTTATAACTTATACGATTATATAACTAAGATAAGGAACAAAATTAGTAATCTAAAGCAACTTTTCAAAAGTTTTTAAATATAAAAACGCTAATACTGATTTGTCAATAAAGAAATAAAATGAGTACAAGGGTTTAAAAAAAATTATGTTATGACAAGAACTAGTTTTGTATAAACTCGTTTGGTCTCTTAGATTCAATTAACTGTTAAACAGGTTTAAATAGTTATGAGATCTTAAATTAAGATACTGATCATTTCTTTGGTATCAGAGAAGTCAAAAGGAAGTGAGGTTCCTATTCCGGTGAAGCAGTTGAGCAATCGTTCTCGTCCGAATTGTCTCCGCAGTCGTCCTTACCATCACAATGTTTGCTTCGCTGAATGCATCTGGCATTGCTGCAATATAACAGTACATAAGTAGAGTTATCATATTTCACCAGATTTACTCAATATTTTCAGGATAAACAAAAATGTCAACAAGAACATTAAGTTTAGGTTCAATTCTCCTTATTCTTTTCCTAATAGATATCAGATCCAAGATAACTTTTAAGAGTTAGTTATTATCGATGACAAATATCCTAATAATAAATAGTGTGAAAAGCCTCAACTTAAATTAATTCTAAAAATTTAACCAAGTTGCCTGATTAACTTAATTAAATTAATGCCAATGTTATTCTTACAGAAAAAGGAAGTTTTGAGGGACTGTTTCTACCCCTTAGGAATGGAATTTCCAGAAATTGTTCCTTAGTGGGCCTAAATGGTAGAAAAACTAACTTAACACCAAATTTCATTAAAATCTGTCCAGAGATTTCGTGACGAGGGATTACATCGTTTTTGGATTATATTTTTTGGATAGACCAATGAAAGAAGAAATGTTTATTTAAATACTCACGATGTTTGAAGCATATGGTATGTGGGATTTTCTAATCAAATAAATCACAACAAAAACAATATTGTAAATATTGCTCTATATTTGAATGGATAGCTGGATTAACAACAGAATGTACCTGCATCTCCACTCGTGAGCCTTACAGTCCCCACCACACCCGAAGGGTTCGTCGGAGTGGTCCTTACAGTCTGGGAAGCCATCACAAAACCTGTGGTTGGGGATGCACTGGCTGTCATTGCAGGTAAACTGATCTTTGCCCAGGCAGTCTGCAACAGTATATCAGTTCTTGCTCATTTACTAAACTCAATACATTATTAATGACCTTTTTAATTTCTTCCTCAGTGATATTTTCAACTTATTCATAAGAATATTATCATTATTCTCAGATATGAGACACCCACATAACTAAATGCCTTCATATTTTAAAGCTTATATGAATGTAGAATAAGTGTGGATCGCCAATGTAGTCTGGTTACTAACTGAGATCGACATATGCTCAGAAAGGGCTATTTATTAATAGCCAAGGCAACTAAGGAATATAAAGCTAAGTGGAACCCGAACCTCATAGTATTGGTTTGATTTTCAGCTAATTTATTAGTTCTCCCCTACACGACATCCGGACACTGACTACCACTCAACATGGACACTACTTGTCTAGTAGTGTCTACACTGACAGCAACTATTGAGCGAATGCCATGTTGGTATTAAGAGGACCAAGCATAGAACATATCATCTACAATCTCCACAACACTGTTCCCAAGTAGCTTGGTTACAACACTGGGCTACTAGTGCTGAATAGGAAAACGTGTAATTCACCAAGCTTAGTATAATGTTCTTCTTCAGTTATACTGAAACATACCTTTTCTGTTTTAGAAGAGAAACAAAAAAGTGCAAAATAATATGTTTTAGAATTTAATCTTAGAACTTAGGCTTAAGCGGCCGGTGTCATAACTAGAATCTACATTTTCCGGTAACATCTGCGTCATGGTACTATCTACAATATTTACAAGATAACCAGAACCAGACGTTTTACCCATACTGTGATGTGGCATCATCAGTGGTTTCTCTGAGACTGAAAGAATGCCAATGGTCAGTCTCAGAGAAACCAACGAGGATGCCACATCACAGTATGGGCGAAACGTCTGGTTATCTTGTAAATATTGTAGATAGTACCTTGACGCGCTTTTTGTCACCGGAAAACGTAGATTCTAGTTATGTTTTGAATTTGTTTAGGGATTAAAACTTGTAACTTGATTTAATTGAATATTTTTTGTCTAACGATTTTTCATATACAATTATTTCAAGAACTGTTTAGAGTTTTAAAATATTGATTAAACATTTATAATTTTTTCTTACTTCATACTATGTATATAAATTAGCTGGCCAATTTGGCACATACAGGAGCAAAAGGAAAATCATATAAAATAAAAATTGATTTGGATTAAAGGTTTTTACTACTTCAGCTTAATTTTTTACCACAATTGGTACTTCACTCACTTCCACGGGAAGATGCCCTTACTAAATTTAA